>BSBM01000030.1:25050000-25225000 GCA_027924585.1 Larix kaempferi | reverse complement strand
CGTGGTGGATGACTTCGCTGCTATGGTTTTAGATTCGGATTACCAAAATACATATAATAATATAAAAAAATACATCTTATTTTATAACTTCTTCTGTTTCGAGCATGATTCTGCGTATGCTACACTTGTCCACTTCTAATGAAATTGCACACACTTGTAGAACTATGTGCGCAGATTCCGAATATGTAATTTTTTATTAACACTATTATTTGTTCCTAGTTTTTAGTTCATTTCAATTGCACTAACATCAATCTTACACAAATAGTAGGTTATTTCTTCCGTCTATATATTTTTATTGGCTCACCTATTTTGAAAACGGAAAAGAACCCACACAAGTACACACAAAAACATACATCCTAAAAAAAATAAAATTGTTGATTGATTAGGTTAAGACCATGATATCGAGGGCTAACGCTTGATGTAGTCATTTTAGGGATGGGCTGACTTCCTTAATTAAAAAACAAATTAAAATTAACATAAATAAATATGGAAAAATAACACCGCACTAGAACGACCTGTTATCTACGACTGTATATAATTTTTTTAACAAAAATCCACCATTTGAATACCGAACCAGAGGGCTAACGCAAACATATTCATTATATTTTCTTAAAAAAATAATATACCAACCTTAGGAGAACCCCATTTTTTGGGAGTTATACTTAATTTCCATAAATAATATTTATATATTCCGGAAGGTAATCCGATTTTCTACATTTGATCTTCTTGCGCCATATTCCAAAAAGTTGCGTAGGTAGATCTAATATCGCTTTTTGACGTTTAGATTTATGTTTTTCCAGAAGTCCATTGCGATTAACGCGTCATGAGTGGCCAGCATTAGCTTGCACTAGCCCCTAGGTGACCACAATTATCCACTAGATGGAAGAGAACCACTTATGTTGTTCTTGGTAGCATATGACCATCAAATCATCGTCAAGAGACTACCATCCAACATCAATAATTTCCCCCAAAAAATGATGACTATCTCAACATAACCTCTGTAGGATGGCATCACGCCCCTATTATCCTCACTTGTTCTAGGGGGCGAGAGGATCGACCACCATGACCCTACCTGATCGACGTTGAAATATTGATAGGGGAACTGGTCCATGATCTACACACACACATGATGAGTAATTACTACTAGGTATCACTTAAATCAATCTAGCTATAACTTATGCTAGTATTTAAACAAAACTACAATAATGTATCATCATATATACCATATGGTCCACATGCCTTTCCTAGTGGGCATGGTAGCTCTAGATCTCCCTATAAATCTAACCCAATATATGGGTAAACGTCAATAAATACTAGGATTTTGTTCCATTCTATTAAAAATACATGTCTGAAGACATTGCCCACTACATTGCCTCCACCCTTTATCATCATCTCTCCCAACCTCCACATCCAAGGTGCCATCATCCCACCATCTTGGATGATTACGTGGCATTACAGTGTTGGAACCTTCTCAAAGAAAAAGGAATATAAGAAGGTGTCAAACCTGAATAACCTCCCCATCGACAACAATGGTTCAATTGTCGCTAACCTGCCATAAAAAATATATGTTCCCACCCAGGGTGGGTCTCACTCAATACTTCTTATATGATCATCGTTTGACCACTAAAGATATTGTAGGTATCACTAGACCCCTAGTTCCTAGAATACACTAGTACTAACTACCGATGTATCCAAGATCGTGATGTCTTCCAAAAGTATGCAAGGCCCATGTACTTATGCCCTCTCCTTGTAGTGGACTACTAGTATATCCTTCATTGTGACATCCTATGGTTTCACAAGTTGAATATCATAGATCAATCCCAACTTCAAGAGTCTAGTCATGAAATAGACATCTATAAGGGTAATCTCTATCTTCTCACCATATATGATAAAGGTCCTCAAATGAGGGTTCCAATATTCTATGGCCATGGTCGACAGTAATCTCACTGGCCTCATCAATTGGTTGTCAAGGAATTTAAGTAACGTGCAGTAGGAAATACTATCCCACAATAGTGGGTCATCTTTTATCTACCCCAGGAGGTTGGGGATGTTTCTCTCCCTAAACTCTATCCTCATCCTGTAGGTCTCAATGTGACCATGCTCATTCCATCTAACCAAAAAGAGTGACATGGTGACACTTTTTCCTCATATAGGCATGGCCTCACCATGCATGTTCTGGATTTTCTGTTGACCCTGGTCATAAGAAAATATTTGAAAGGAACGACCCACAGATGATGCCTTCTAAGGTTCTCTTGGGTACCCAAGAGGTCCAAATGAAAAAATTAAATGGATGAAATCAATGGCTAGGTAGATACCACTAACATGAAATTCATGAAATTTTAATATTATGAATGAAATGATAGATATTAGCACATGAAGATCTATACCCCACAAGAACCAATTGTGAACAATGAAAAATTGAACCCAAGGTTGCGGGGCCCACCCGTTCTATAGTCATTTAGGATTGATTTTCCTTTTAGCCCATATGGGATCATAAAAACTCCATTTCAAGTCCCATTTGTATAATTGGAATCCTCTTTCCATGCTCTTTTAAATTACACAATTAGTTTCATGTGATGAAGATGCTTTCTGTAAAGCCCTTGTTTTCCTCATTTTTAATGTTCACGTGTAATTTAGTTCTTTTTCATTATGTTGTATGTTCTTTGTAAGGTTTGTTTTCTTTCCAAAAACATTGTTACACTTCGGTATTATTTCCATGTGTACAAGTATCGGTTGAAACGTAAATTGCTTACCTTAGAATGAAATTATGTCTTACAAATATATCTCTTCCAAATGCCATATAGACGATTTCCCACTTCAAAACATCTTGTGCATAACTATACTTTCATTCCCTTCTCACCTATTGGAACCTGTCTATCAGGGTAAGTGACCTAGCCTAGTTACCACCATTCTGCTCACGCTTACCTGAAAATAGAGCCTCATTTACATCAGTTCCTCCTAGTATTCCCTCTTTTTCATTAGGTTCCCATGACATTTGAAACCCCGTAAGAATGCGATCTCATCCAGTTTGCGTTCCTAAAATTTTCCACATATGCCTCTTCAACATTACTCATTAGTATACCCCTAGAATCCAACATTGATGATGTTAGTACTCAAATTTATTACATAAAATTTCCATATTTATGATCCAAAACCTTTGGTAATCTTCTTAAACCCTTTACATGTGCTCCTTTTTCACTCGGCCTTACCTTTAACCCTATTTTCAACTTCTTTGTATTACCCTTTTGTGTTTATTCATGTTTTCTTTAATTTTTTCCGTGCTTTAAATAAGTTGATAGATTACATGAATTTTAAAGATTTCACAATCTGTTAGAGATATTTTCTTATGCTATGATCATGTGCATGATGGTTCTCCCAAAGCTACCTTTTTCCTCTCAATTCGTAAGGATTTCAATTCTATAGTGAAAATCTGAAATTTTAAATGTAAAGGCACTGCAGAATGAGGTTCCATTCTTTAGTGAAAATTCAATTCGCCTTATACACAGGTGTTGCAGAATGTGCGGTCATTCTTCAATGAATGTTTATTACTATTTATGTCTTGGCACTGAATATTGGAGTGTGATTCTATAGAAAATAGGGTGCTAAAGAATGAAGTGTGATTCTATAGAAAAAAAGGGGATGAAGAATGAGTCATGATTTTGCAGCATCAATTGAAGCAGAAATCTGTCAAAGTGTTGAAGATTCACCTATAGCTTCCTGTTTTACTGACAAACTTCAAGCTCTATTTTCGATCAAATGGTAAAGAAAATTCCAAAACTGTTAAAAACCAACTTCCAGAATGGGGCAAATTAGCTAAAAATTGAGTTAGATCCCCAAAATCAACAACAATTCGGGATATAAAGGTGATTCTTTGAAGCTGATTTTTCTAGAATTTATGAAATTATGTTTTTCAAAAAATGATCATTCGACTGCCAGCTCATTAGCTTGGTCTGTCAAGTCTTGATTATGTGCTACATATTAGGATCATATACATTGGTTTAATAATCTTATTTGAATAAGTTACTTGCAATCAAACTTTGTAATTTTTTATTTAAGCAAGTATTATGAATGAGAGTGGGAGATCTTCGTCGTGGAAGGAATCTTAGATGGTCTTCAAGGATAAGTTGTTTTTATGTATACTTTCAAACATCTAATGCAACAATGAAGTTTCATGTTCATTAATCATTTTCTCATTGATTGGACTATGTATTTTTATTCATGCTTTATTTCTCTTATTTAAATGCGGAAAATATTATTGCAATACATTAATTATTTTTCAAAGTTTCAGATCTAATGATAGTCATAGTTTTATGTTTATTTCCTGGGATTGAAAGCTATATTTAAATATATGTTGCAAATATTTTAACAGTGTTTAAGGTTTTAAATTTAATCCATGAATATATATATTCCTTACCTATTCATTCTTCTTCTTTTATTTCTTTCCATTGTCTTCATATTTAGTTTGATTTCTGAGTAGAGTGCCAATGATTTGTGAGATTTCACTATTTTTGTTAGATATTGTTAACTTCAATATCAGATCATTTTCTTCTTTATGACCCTTTTTTCTCAAATCTACCTTTATAGAACTCTTCACTCTTTACAAAAAGCTATCACAAGATCAATATGTGCTAGTCATGTCCCTTTTGTAATAATTGGACATCTTCTAGCGCTAACCTCTTTTGTTGTTGTTTCCAGGGATGAAATTGAATATTTTCCTTGAGAGAAGGACAATGATCAGTTCTATCTCTTGATGGTGAACATGAGTTAGACACATTTGTGATTGTTGTTAAATTTTGAGCATTAATTCACAATACTCTAGGATCTTCACTGAGAGAATAACATATACAGTATATCAATGCATAACAATCACAATAAGCATGACAAGCATCACAAGAATCAAAAGCATGAGAGACAAGAGACATAGAGTTTCCATGGGGAAAACCCTAAGGTGAAAAACCCCACAACTTCCTTAGAGATAGAGAGAGCAATGGCTCAACCAAAGTACAACCAAAATACACTGAGATAGTCTCCTAGTAGCAGATGATCCTCCTCCTCACTAGTGCACCACTTTCTAAGTGAGAGAAGTGTGACTTTCTGAATGATCCAAATAGAGATCTCCCCATCTCTATTTATACTTAACCTATTTGCTTAGTTACACTATGGGGCTCACTTGTCTATCTAGATACATCCACAATATAATATATATTTCAGGGCCGACCCCACACATGGTGATCTAATAACCCATCGACAAGTACACACACTTGCGACACTTGTTAATCCACATGACAACACTTCCTTATAGAGGAATAACACATCTCTAATAAGGGTACAATAAATATATATGAAATACATAGATGAAATACATTCTGAAGTTACATAAACATCAACACTCCCTCTTAACTAGGAAGGTATTTCTCGACACAGATCTGCTAGACAAGTCTTCTTCTCTGGCTCATCGTCACTGGATAATCATCATCAAGTCATCGTCATCATCATTACTAATGCTATCTCAATCAATCTCTGAATCTACTCGTCATAGGAAGTTCTACAGAGCCAATCCATTTTCATAATGGATGTAGGCCCATCACTTGCAGGTCTTCATCATCACTGGCCATACTGTGGAATCATCAGGACTTATTACGTGCGTCACAAAACCTGGCTGCAGCATCCTAGGTTATTACGAGCACACAGCTCTACCTGTTGGATCTCCCAGGAGCACATTGTATGTGATCCATCACAAAACCTGGTTGAAGCATCCCAGGGTGTTACGAGCACACAGCTCTACCTGTCGGATCTCCCAAGAGCACATTACATGTGATCTCACCATAAAACCTTGCTGAAGCATCCCAAGCTGTTACGAGCACACAGCTCTACCTGTCGGATCTCCTAGGAGCACATTACATGTGGTCCACCAAAAAACCTGGCTGAAGCATCTGAGGCCTTTTTCATCCTGTCCAGATCTCCCAGGAGAAAATTACATGTGGTCATGGAAAAACCTGGTTGAAGCATCTAAGGCCTTTTTCATCCTATCCAGATCTCCCAGGAGCGAATTACATGCCATGGACAAAACCTTACAAGAGCATCTCAGGATGTTACGGGTACACAACTCCGACCTGAAATCTTCGGGGGCACAAATTACATATCCTCCCCGAGCAATGTCTCGAAAGAGCATCCCAGGCTATTACGGGTACACAACTCCGACCTATAGGATCTCCCAAACATGCTTATCTGCACAACTTGATCCATGACCTCAAAGTATCATCCTGATACTAATCATACATCATCTTGATGTACACATCATCATCCTGATCATCATCACTACAACATCCTGCTGCATGTCATCTGGAGCAACATCCTGAAGCTCGTCATCTATGATCATCCTAATCATACACTGCATCCACCTGATGCATACCAAGTATCTACCTGATACATATCATCATACATGATCTACCTGATCATACAATGTATCCACCTGATACATACACAAATACATGATCCACACAATGTATCCACCTGATACATATCAACATACATGATCTCAGTATCCACCTAATACATATACATATGCATGGTCCAAGCATCCAACATGCATATACAAAATACATACAAATGATCCAACTGATCATATCCAGCATCCAACATGATTCATACATACATAAATGATTCAACTGATCATAACAAGCATCCAACATGATGCATATACATATACAGAGTAGTAACTGGAGCGTCGTCCTGATGCTCATCATCCATGATCCTCTTGATCGTCATAGCATCGTCCTCTTTAGACCATCTCATCGTCCACGAAGCACAGCCTAGATGCACATCATCGAACACTTATACCACCGACATGGGAGAACACATCTACCACCATTCAGGGAAGCCTCCAACCCTTACATTTTCACGATGGGAGAACACATATACCACCATGTGAAAAATGGCTCAGCAATTACATCACGACCAAGGGAGAACATATCAACCATGTCAGAAAAGCTCATGTGCATTTGAATCTTCCGGACTCATCACTTCCCTTTGGAAGGAACCTTGATCTAAAGTGCACCAAGTCTCTCTCTGAAGTACTCTGGCCAACAGCTTGGTCAATACATCTACAACCTGCTCATCCGTCGCAACATACTTTGCTTCGGCTGTACTCAGTGCTATGCAGGACTGCTTCCTACTAACCAAGAGATCACACCTGATCCCATACTGAAGCAACACCCAGAAGTGCTCTTCCTATATGTAGCACTACATGCCCAATATGAATCAACATAACCCTGCAGGTTAAACTTTTGATTGCACCATACTTGACCCCATAATCAACCGGATCAGATGGAGCATCACACATAAGCTTCAGATTCGATGCCAAAGGTGTGGCCATGGCCTTGCGATCCATCATCCCGAATCTCTTCAGGATATCTACTATGTACTTCCCTTGACCAAGGAAGATCCCACCTGCATTCTGCCACACCTCCATACCTAGGAAATAATGCATCATTCCCAGATCTTTCATATCGAACTCAGCAGCAAGCTTCCTCTTAGTATCTACAATCAATCTGTCATCTCTTGTTACAAATAAGTCATCCACATACAGGAGTAGAATCACAGGATTCCCTGTCGTGTGTCTCATAACTAAGTGGCTGCTCCACATACACTTCCTCTTCAACTACACCATTCAAGAAAGCAGTCTTGACATCCATCTGGTGTATCTTCTATTTCATCACTTTTATATTTCTCTATGCTGCCATCTACAGCATGCTTGATCTGATAGATCCATATGGAAGTCATTACAGACTCCGCTTCAGGTCTTGGTACTGCATCCCAAACATCATTCTTCATGATCGACGGATCATGGCATTCTTCCATTTCTTCATTCCAGATCCTAGGAACTTCAATATATTCAATATCTTCAATAGATATCTTTGTTGCTGGAACAAATGTTGTAGACCTTCTTTTGTAGGTGATGGTATACGATATTTCCTACAAAACAAGTTAAATTGCATGATTAGAAACATCTCATAGTTTTCAAAACAAATTCTTACACATAAGGAAATATGTCATACAGTCATGCAATTATCTTAGCCAATGCTTCAATACAACATTTATCCATATTTCGTAACTTTCTAGATGCCTTCCAATCTCTACCAGAACATTGTTAAGAGTGTGCACAGCTACCAACATGTCAGCAAAGAGGTTTCATTCTAGATAAGTAGCAATGGAATGTTGTACAGTGCCATAGGCCACTTACCCATCATATGCATATTAGTAGTATCTTGTTCATTAATGCAAATATGCAAAATACATATCCTAAGTCTAGGAACATAAGCATATGTATCATTGAACAATCTTATTTAAACAAACAAATATGTAAGAAGTGGTAATTAAAATACTTATCTTTGTTTGTTTGTTGGGTGGACTCCCTCTAAGTCTTTGTTTCTTGCAGGAGCTGCTGAGGTAGCTTCTTCTACCCCTTCCTGTTGTGGAATGAAGAAAGATGGTCAACTCCCTCCGAATATCTGCATCCTTGCAGAAACCACTGGAGTGTGCTCCCTCTTGATCTTTGCTTCCTGGATTACTTGTTCTTGAACTTATATTCATTCTCGATCCCTATGCATGCTAGTTAGTATAATCTTAATATTATCAAAACACAATAATATCGAGCATGTATAGTCAGGATCATTTCAAACATAAATAATAAGCATTCTTATGGTTAGTCATAAACATAATATACCTAAATCCATGATTACTCAAACCTATGACTCTTCTAGTTAGTCATATCATCAATTGAGGTAAGAAACATAATATGCATAAGTCCTAGATTACTCAAACTTGTAACTTCAAGAGTAATCATTATTAATCATACAAAAGTATACGATATATATAACAAAACATACCTAGTCATCATATTTGCTAGTTATGTCTAGCAATGTGTTCTTGTTCTCTTCAGTGACCTGCATAACTCATTAGTTAAATTTTGCAAAAACAAATTATACATACCTCTATGTGATGCATGACCATGGATGAATCTTTGTCTTCATAGCATGTTCGAGATGTCCCTTTAATTTCAACAAACCTCCCTCTTGCTCTCCAATCACCACTGCATCATCTATGGTCTTTCCCTTGGCCACATTCAGACTTGGCCATCCACAATTGAAACCCTCATACCTTTTGCAACCAATGCAGAGATGGAGAGTAAGTTCTTCTTGAGCCCAGGTACATAAAGGACTTCTTTCATATTCAAAGATTTTCCAGAATCTAGGTTGTAGGAGGCTTCACCACTTCCTTTGATTGGGTATTGAAAATCATCCCCAAGTTTCACCTTATGGGGTGATTCATGTTCAGATATGTTTACAAAAGATTCCTTAAACTCAATCACGTGTTTGGAAGCCCCACTATCAATTAACCAATCATTACAACCATGGGAGATAGTACCTATGAGAGCAGAGATTAGAACATACTCTTCTTCATTTGATGAGTCATCATCACTTTCTGCCCTAGCCTTCTTCTTTGGAGGTTCATCATCCTCAGCAGCATGAGCAAGAAACCTTCTTTTGCTGCCCTTCTTCTTCTTGTTGAATTTGTTGTTGTCCTTCTTGTTCTTGGGACAATTTATGGCAATATGTCCCTTTTCATTACAGGTGAAGCATATTCTTCTTTCTTTATAGTGATGTGAAGATTTCTTGGAGTGAGATGGCTCTCTCTTAGACTTCCCTTTCTTGGTGTGAGCTGTGAGAGCTTCATCCTCATTCCCCATCTTTTCTTCTCGAGCCACAATCCTTGCTTCTTCTTGAGAACATTCTTCCTGCAATCTGTTGAAGGAAATCAACTTCTTTTTTGCACAGATTCCTTGAATGAAGGAGTCCCATGACCTAGGTAGGCCATTTAGAGTGGTCATGACAACTTCACCATTCTCCACCATTTCATCCACTGCTTCTAGTTGTTCCTTGATCTGGGAGACCCTTGAAAAATAAGATTAAATGGTTTCTCCATTCTGAAACTTTACTCCTTTCAATTGGTTCTGCAGGGTCATCTTTCGATTTATGTTCTTCCCTTCATATAGCTTGGTCAAAGAGTCAAACATCTCTTTGGGTGTCTTTAGAGAAGACACATGGGGTATGAGATGGTCTTTGATAGAATCAGCAATGATTCTCTTTGCCTTGACCAAGTTCTTCTTATGTAATACTTTAGCCTCTTCATCCTCTGGGATAGGGATGTCTTCTTTTATATATGAGTCCAACTCATTCTCTTTTAGGATTAACCCAATCCTATACTTCCAAGCTCGGAAGTTATCAGCCCCTTCAAGATTATCCTCAAGCTTGGTGTGGTGAGACATCTGAAGGATTACTTCAAATGGAAATAGAAAATATTTAGGTCTTACCACTTGAATTTCTGAAAACTGGATCTGGTCCCACATTAGGGTTTGTCAAAAAAACCCTAAAAATTCAAAATGTGAATTTCACCTTTCTGAAAGGATAGAAAGATGCACCTTGATGAGCTGATCAACCTGGTGTATTCAGAAATTGAGATCTACAAAGATACACCCTTCAAAATTGCCTTTTTGTCTTCCCGGGTTCACTAGGGAGAGCCCTGAATTAGGGTTTGAGTTTCCCAGAGATCTACCCAGCCAAAAATCTTGATCCAAATCTCTAAACTTCGATTTTTGCAAGGAGCTTCTAGTTATGTCTTCAGATTTCATAAATTCCTATTTTTGTGGAAACCCTAATTTTTAGGGCCAAATCTAAAAATGCTCAGAATTGAATTCTGATTGGACAGATGGATTCTCCTTGATGAGTAGAGTCAATCTTACTATACTTCTTTTCCAAAATATGTGGAGAGAAACCCAATAAACAACAAACTCAAGTTTTCGTCACTGCAAAATGTCTTCTTCTCAGGTTAGCTCTAATACCATGTTAAATTTTGAGCATTAATTCACAATACTCTAGGATCTTCACTGAGAGAATAACATATACAGTATACCAATGCATAACAATCACAATAAGCATGACAAGCATCACAAGAATCAAAATCATGAGAGACAAGAGACACAAAGTTTTCGTGGGGAAAACCCTAAGGTGAAAAACCCCACAACTACATCAGAGATAGAGAGAGCAATGGCTCAACCAAGGTACAACCAAAATACACTGAGATAGTCTCCTAGTAGCAGATGATCCTCCTCCTCACTAGTGAGAGAAGTGTGACTTTCTGAATGATCCAAATAGAGATCTTCTGATCTCTATTTATACTTAACCTGTTTGCCCAGTTACACTATGGGGCCAACTTGTCTATCTAGATACATTCACAATATAATATATATTTCAGGGCTGACCCCACACATGGTGGTCTAATAACCCATCGGCAAGTACACACACTTGCCACACTTGTCAATCGACATGACGACACTTTCTTATAGAGGAATAACACATCTCTAATAAGGGTACAATAAATATATATGAAATACATTCCGAAGTTACATATACATCAACAATTGTGATCTTTCACTTGGAGGCTCCATGTTAGAAGACTCCATAGGCTACTCCATCATTCCATAATGTCAAAGGAAATGGAATCTATTTTGGCTTGAAGGTTTGCTCCTTTTAATTTTTCTGTGGAAGCTATTTTCCAAATGTTGTTCCTACTGTGGATGAATGAGGATATTTCCTTCCTATATCCAAAGAAGGTAACGATGAAAACAATGTAAATAATTTTTTAATGTTTCATGAACTTATGTATCAATTTGGTATTCTCCATGAGGATGTGTTAATGAAGATGTTTATGTATTCTCTTGCGGGAGATGCATGACAATGATACTAGTCTCTTCCCTCCTTGAGTATATCTTGATTACAAGAGTTTCATGTGACTTTTCATGAGCATTATAAAAGGTATCTCCCAGCTAAGCTTTTATTTAAAAATTGTTGTGAATAATTTCAGTCAAGTTTTTAGCATAGTGGAAATTGTTCTCATGGCAGCGGGAATGGAAATGAATTTACTAATGAAGATATTCTGCAAACTCATAATGATGAAGATAAAGGTGTAAGTAGTTCAAATGCCTCTTATATTTTAATGCTAAAAATTATTTGAGTTTTTCACATGATGAAGATTTTCTTGATCTAAATATTTATGAAAGTTAATTTTTTATTAAAGGTCACATACATTCATATTTTCGAGAAGAAGAGAGGGTGTTACCTGACAATCTATCGAAAGAGGACTTAAGGCATGATCTCCCTAGTTCAATGTGAATCTGGAAAAAATAGGATAGAATACAAATATACCCTCCTAGATCAAATTAGAGATTAAGAGACATGGACATGTTACCTTTCAGATCTGTAGATCTATTTCTCCCTTGTCGCTCCAAGATCCACGGTTGTCAGATCCAAAGCTGCAAGGCCTATCAGAACATGCAAGAGACAAACAAGAAGCAATAGCACATCCACACAATAATCAATCTAAGTAAACAGTTAAGGAATTAAACTATAAATATCAATGCATAACAAGACATCTATGGAAAGAGTTTTCTATTACTGTATAAAAAGTGGGAATACATAGAAGCAATAAGATTGCAACCAAGCCCTAATGTCGCAATCCTCCTCCAACAAGCCAAGCCAATGCCTCTAAGGAAAAATGGGTGCCTCCAATGGATGAATGATGATCTCCTAAGCTCTATTTCACCAGCATATGGATGCTATAGCCTTCCTCCCTTTTGAATGGGAAGGAGCTTCATATATATAGGACTAGGAGGATAGGATAGGTTGAGAAATAGTGGGAGAGGACTAAGGGATCCTCCCAAATGGTTAGGGAACCGAATGCCAGCTCTCCTATAGGTTAGGGATAGAGATCCAAGTCACACACCTTCGATAAATGGCTCGAATATTGCTTGTATCCACTTTAAATGACATCGTCATAGGCTGCATTATGACAACCTCACCGGCGCATGTTGCACAAGGGTGATTTGCGACGACCCAACTAGACCCTATGGAAATGGGTCAGTATCTCTTCCAGTTTGACTTCCTAGTCATGGAAACTTCAAGGATTTTTACACTGAGTCTTATGGTGGCAATATTTAGGTGTAACAAAATGCCACCGAAAGCATGAAGTTGTTGGAACTTGATAGGTGAAATGCTTTGATAGAAGGATGGAAAGGACTTTTCGGATGGAAGATGCTGCTGCAATAGAACTGACTCTGAGAACACAGTCCTGTATGACTTACAACATGGCTTCCGACCAATACAGTGCAAATCAATGGTAGTGAAGACTGACTGAACAAAATCATGGCTACTAGACACAAGCGTAGATCAATGATGAGATGATAACACATCATGACCAGTACAAAGTGGATCCGTGCGATATAACTCAAAACAATCTCCATCACAACCTGGGTAAAACATGACTCCCCAGGGTCTTCAAGCTGAACCCACAATGATATGAATCTATCCATGTGATTACAAATTTCTTGACGTCGAACATGGTAGAAACCACTTGATTACCGATCATTGATGTAGACTATTAGCAAGCGCGAGGGAAATCACCATTAATGTTAATGATCCCCAAGGTATCATAGTACATATCATCAAGCATGAATGAATGAGTTTAAGTCGAACACTTGATGAAATCTTTTAATCAAGAGTCAATTATGAAAACTCATGTTGAAAGTGAGGTAACCTTCCACTAAGGCATGCAGGCCCAAGGTACTTGGTTGGTTTCTAGATTCAATCCTCGGATGATGTGTTGAGGTCGACAAGGATGAATCCGTCAAAGGAGGGCCATAATGAATCCCCCATCAATTACACAAACCTCAATAGCAGATGTTTGGAGTATATTAGATGGTACAGTAACATGCAATACTAACTTAGAGTAGACCGACATGATAAAGGGTGTACTGACTACAAATGATGAGCAGTGAATGTATCTTGAACATGGGCATGGCATGACTTGGCAGTATTGACATGATGAGAATGACACCAACCCCTAATGCAACTGATGATGGAAAAATTCTTTAGATGACCCAAAGGAGTAACAAGACTCATGAAGTTAGTAGGACTCGAGGGAAAATGAATGACCCAAGTACTATATGCGAATGCAAATGAGCCCCATGTTCAAGAACGACTAAGTACTGCCACTAGTAAAGGTGTTACACAAAAAAATTTCATTTTTCCCCATCATGACTTATGAGTGCCTCATATGTTTTTGACAAGCTTTATGAGGGTAACCGGATGCTCGATATAGCTCATCTCATAGATGAGTCCAATCCCAAATGTTTTTCAAACCTAGGAAAGGAGGGGTTCATCCCATGGCGGACCCTTCAATGTTGAGTTTTAATGAGTCCATAGAAGGTAAAGTCGATGTCATTTCATGTTTAGAGAGTTTGAAAAGAACTAAAGAAGAATCCAAAGGTCCTTTTTTGTAAGGTTAGCCTCTTCGCATGGAAAAGTGTAAAACAACTCGAGAGAGGACTCTTCCAGTAATGATTAGCTGGAGTATTCTTTTTTCTTAAGTAGTGCCCCCTTGTCTGAAAAAGGGGTAAACTATCACCAGGAATATGATCATTCAAATACTTTTACAAGTGTGAACGCATCAAGTTCGCTTGGTGACCATTTCGTATTTAGAGAGCCTGAAAAGAGCTTAAAGAAAGACTCTGGGGGGTTCCTTTTTCATAGGATTTTAACGAGCCCGGAAAAGTGATAAACTATAACTTGGTGAATTATTCTCATCATTTTACGAGCACGAGAAAGAACAAAGAGTAAGATCAATGTCATTAGTAATTTGTATTTAATGAGTGATATAATGACAAAAAGACGCTTAAAGAGTTGTTCATATCTGATAATACTTATGAGATGATCATCACGACCAAGAATGGCATTAATTAGGCACCTAGCTTCTCCTGCAGCTCAAAGACTAGGTCAAAAATAATTAACCAAGCATTTAAATGCAGTAAATAACCCAAACTATAGTAAAAAACCCTCTAAAGCATCAAATTACAAAAGGAATATTCCATTTTTGGTTATAAAATGGGTGAAATAGTGACAAAGAATTACAATCGTTTTTTACCAAGTTTGGAGAGTGTGAAGTGTCATTTGGAGCCAAATTTCATTTGTTGATTCTGGGAGCTATGGTCCACTATTTTGCCAGCCGTTAGAGACATGTAGGCCTAAAATTAGCCATGCAACTTTTCAGTGGATTAGGTTTATGTTTTTTGCTTAATTTTTAGGGTTTTGAGTTGTTTTGGTGGGGGGAAATGCGCCCATGAGTCGGCACAAGCCCTCCTTACGGGAACTGTGATGGCCATGCGCCGTCGCAAAACCTGTAAGGACCTTTTGCATCGATGTCGCACTGTCTGTAAAAATGTCTTGCAATGGCACAAACGCCCAAATTCAACTCAATGCCCAACCCAATAGAAAAAGTTTTGATGTTTAGAAAGAGTTCTAATAGAGTTTATTTGTCCCTTTTGACAGGTTCATGGTGATAAATGTGGTTATTGAGTGGCAAGAACGAGAGAATGAGGTGGATGATACTCAGGCTGAAAATGACCCTTAATGCATTGCTGCATTGAGGAACTGTGGGTTACTCAAATACTTCCGAGTGCCGAGCATGAGGGCCCAACTTCTGCTGCTGACACACATGATCTGATGTTGGGATCCGGCGCAACAACACTTCGAGATCGGGGTGCATATACTGAGTATAGATGTCGAGGACATCTATTTCCTGATAGGATTATCCTGGAGGGGAGAACTTGTATCTATTACCGGATCACGAGGAGGTGATCAGACAGTGGGCGATATGATTACTCAGTACTACCCTGGAGGCAGTACGGCTATTGGTTGGAAGATCCCCATCCAGGATATTTGAGACCATCCTTTACGTACTGTGCTCTACACTCTAGTGAGGGTGGCAGGAAGCCAGTCTACTCACCTTGCGAGCAAGTCATAGTTGATGTACACGAAGGTGTGCGTGGGTTCTCGGGTATTCAACTGGTGTGAGGGGATCCTTACCAGCCTCCAGAGCCAGTTGACCAAGTGTCGGCGTGGGGAGCTGAAACAATTCGGATATGTGTCCATGGTGATATATTTTCTATTGGAGTGGGTACGTCATCTGCTTCCATAGGTGGACTTTGATGATCGAGATGCCAGGGATCCACACATAAGACGATGGGAAAATGTGATGGCCCGTCATGGTGGCGGGGGTCCCATCATAGTCTATGGTACAAGGTTCTTCACCTAGATGGAGGGACATCTCCTCATGATAGAGGATTATCTGTATAGTGGGATAGATTTCAAAGGAGATCCCGAACTAGTGCTTCCCGAGGGAGCATAATGGGGTGAAATCGGTAAGAACAACAACTTTTGTGTTTTTCATTTTATTTATTTTATGATTTTCTTAGAGTAGTGTTGATGAATTGAAATTTTGTGCAGATGTGGTCCATCACGACCAGTTGGAGTCTCACTTATTGCGAGAAGAGGAGAGGTGCCAATGGTGGGTCCTTTGATGCGTGATGCCATCGTGGAGGTGGAGGAGGTCTATGAGAACCTCCAGAGGTTGACACTGGATATCTTAGAGCTGAGTGTTCGTGATCTACCTCGGGGCTACCAGAAGTACACCGTTGAAGTGTCTACCCGCTTTGGCACGCTGTTGGCTAAAGTGGTGAGGGCCGTAATCTGATATCATGAGAAGCCTAGGGATTAGGTTTCTGCTTATGTATGTACTAAAAGCTTATGAGCTTCATGTTTTGTAGAGATGGCTCTTACTGAAATCTAGTATGCTTCAGATTTTTGTATCAGCACCATCATTTTTGTATCGATTTAAATATATATACAAACATTTTCAGCGGCTTTATATATTATGTGTTCTATGGATGATTAATGTGATGTTGTTTACATGTTTGATTATAAAATAGATTATTTACATGTTATGTATGATTTTATATTTTATGAATATGTTATATGTGTGCAATTTACCAATCTAGAATGAGGTTGGCCATCGAGTTGGAAACTGTGTTCATGTCTCATGGAATATGCAGGTATTGAATAGATTCAAAGAACCTTTCCAGAAGACGCACTCGTTTGAAGAGATGGAGTAGAGTAGGGTTGAGGATAGAATAAATCCGGTTAAGATTAGAAACAAACAGTTGCAAATTCATATGAATGAAAACATGGTTCATACCCAAGGAAAGAGCATCGGTTAGGGTTCCAATCATCGCCTAATACTCTGCGACATTGTTTGTTTCGAATCCTAGACAATTTCCTCCTGAGCTAATAAGCTCGCTGGTCGAGGAATAAAGTACCCAGGCTGCCGAAGCAAGGTTATGAGTATGCTGGCTAGCGTCGTCCATAAATCTATAGCAAGCTTCCATCTGCACATGCAGACAGAACATGGTATAAGAAGTGAAAACAAGATCTAGACACACTAAAATAAAAGCGTCACACCACACAAAACACACAATGCAATGTATAGTATGTACAAGATGCCTATGCGTTAAAGGCTCAGGCATAGTACCTCTTCAAGTAGATCCCATTACAGGTATCACCTAAATATATCCCATCATATTCCTCTAGTTCATAGGCTCCCTTCTCCATAACACATTTCACTATGTACGGTCGGTGCCACATGGACGCAACACTAACTCTAAAGAAGGATTCTCAATGATGAGAGAAGCATGTGGTACGGTGACATTGGGAATATAAGTGGAAGCTTTTTAGTATTAATTGCAATGGGTTCTTTCTGAGGGACTGAGTCATACGAGCATGAACATGTATTCAAGTTAACCGTCTCACTACACATCATGAGAACGTGCGCAGTGGAGGATGCCTCTCCATGGGAAGGAGAGGTTTGAGTGATCAGTTGTTGGTTTTGAGCGGGGAAGGGATCATTGAGAACTTTTGGTAGTAGAGTTTCCTTTGACAAACTTCTGCACTTCATCTCAGTGAGGACATTCCTTGGAGAAATGGTCACCACCACACAGTAAAAAATGATACTTCAAATTCCTCTTCTGTTTGGTGTCTTCAGGGGTGGGCTTGGGCTCCTGCTGATTGGAAGATTTCTTAGGTATGCCTTTGTTTTTCTTCTTACCCCTAGACTTTTGAGACGAAGCTGATTGAACAGAATTCACCTCTTCGGTGGAGGTAGGAGTGCCTGACTTGGTGGTGCTGTAGCCAGCCTATGGTGGGGATGTGGAAGAACCCTGGGGGTTTGACGGTCCACTAGTCTAAGTAGAAGGCTAGAAGTTAAGGGAACCAATGATGCCATCGGTTTGAGGTCCCTTGGGTGGTTTCGCAGGATCATACGTAGGGCAGGTTGTGTTAGGAACAATTTCATACAATGTGCCTGATTGAGCATAGACCAAGTCTAAGTAATGGGCATGAGCAATAGCCTTTTCCTCAGTGATGGCACCTCCCATGGCAACGTCTCAAGCTATGACAGGTAAAAGAGACTTTGTGAACCAGTCAACTAAGAGTTGGTTGGGAATATGAGCCTTAATAAGACATCATCTCCTGTGCCACTGATGTATATGATATGAGATATGAGTGGCAGTGTTTTGACAGAATGAGGTCAATAAGTCCTTACCAGTGTCATAACGAATGGGCAACTAGAAATGGGTCAAAAATGACACAGCAAGAGAGTGGAAATATGGAAAAGAGTTAGGTGGTAATTCAATATACCACTTGGTAGCTGGGCTGGTGAGAGTCCATTTGTATAACCTAAGATGAATCGAGTCATCCATCAAGGAGTTGGAGGAACACCATAAGTGGTATGTCATCACATGGTTTTTTGGATCCTCTTCGGGTTTGCCATCAAATTTGGGGATATCAAATGGAATTTTCACTAGAATTGGTGGCCAATTATATCCATGGAAGATGCAGTCATTAATCAGACAAGAAAGGTCGGGTGGGTCAAACATAGCCAGAAAATGCAGTTGTTGATTCGGCTGCGGGTACTGGTAGTACTGATATGGCATGTATGGACCAGTGAGACCTTGCATCGACTGGTTGTAGGGTGTTTCCAGAGGGAACTGGCCATAAGGGGATGTGCCACCCAAACCATATGTACGTCCGCCACCATAATAGGGTGGTCTGTTACCATAAGGTGGGGGAACCCCCACCTAAAGGGGGTGTGCCTGCTCTAAATTGTGGGGGTCCACCACTACCACTGGGATAAGGTGGATGTCTGCCACCTCCGAAGGGATAAGGTGGTCCTCCATCGCCTCCTCCGAGATAAGGTTGTCCTCAACCGCCTCCGTTGGGAGGGGGTGGTGGTGCACTACCTCCACCGGAAGGGTGGGGGCCTCCACCACTGCCACCAGAAGGGTGGGGGCCTCCACCACCACCTCTACCTAAATAGGGTGGTCCTCCACCACCACTAATGGGATCGGGTGGTCCTCCACTAGAAGGTGGGGGTCCTCTGCCACCACTGGGAGGGGCTAGTCCTCTGCCTCCACTAGATCGGGCAGGGCCTCCACCTCCACTGCTAGGACTGGGTGGGCCATGATTTCCAGAATGGGGTATTCCTCCATCATAAGGTAGAGGTTGGCCTCCTCCGGAATTGTGTGGGGAACCGCCACCTCCAAAAGGAGGTGGGGGGGGGCTAGAGAGGGGTGGTGGTTCTTGAGGGACGGTAGGTGGGGGTCCATGTTGTAAAAAATTTTGAATCCCCCATAGAGTGTATGAATTTCCGGGATACGATATCCCATAGAGTGCATTTCTAGGATGGAATTGTCTCGACACAAGGTTAGGATAACCTAGATATGCTTGACTCCATTGTGGTTGAGTTGAATGGTATGGTCCCCCAACATGGTATAATCCCGTGGTGGATGCCTCGGCAGGTAGGGAAGTTCCAACGAAATGTTTGAGAGGAATTACTTCTCCAATATTATGTTTAGGAGATGGGGGTTTCCCCCCAGCAACAACGTGCTGACCACTAAGCAATGGTTTACCCAACATTGGTTGTTGATTATCTACTATGGGATTAAAATTACTCGTAAGGAAAGTAGGGGGTAAAGAGTATCCTCCCCGCTAGTTTTGGGGTGGGGGAGGAGTGGGTAATGTTGTCATAGTAGTAAGGGGAGTGTTAGACTATTGTCCTTCAATAGGTTGAGTCGTTTGAGTTATAGAACTGGTCTCCTATCTAAGGGGTGTAGTTGCAGAAAGTGAGGGCTGACCAGGTTCATAAGTGGGCACATTGTGGATGGATGGTTCTGGTCAGTCATAAGATAAAGTATGAATCAGGATCTGTTGATATGTGGGTAACGTCAGGTCTTCAACCCTTCATAGAAGACTTTGTCTTCAAAATGCCTCACCCAGGGCATGTAATCGATTCAAGCGATCACGAAAGGGTCCGAAAAGCTCGCCAGGAGTGGGCCAACTAGGTGGGGATGTAGTGGAAAAATGGGCAAATTGTTGACCTAGAGACGTTTCCCAAAAGGGTGCAGCTGGACTAAACACAGTTGATTTAGGGTCGTCCTGGGGGTGATTTAACCATTCCATCGATCCAGGATCTCCTGATAAAATGGGAGGGAGAGGTATGTCTTGTGAATTGAATTTTCTGCCTCTTCACCCCTTGAGGTCTTGGAGGTGGGTGAATCTAGAGGAAACTTGTGTTCCCAACCATTCAAAGTAGGGTTTTCTACTTTAGGTGAAAGGACTGTGACGTGTGGGTCCATTCTTACCTTCAAAATTACCTATTGATTAAGGGGATATTCGGGTGGTAAGTTCAAAGTCCTAAGGGACCTTCTCCAAGGAAAGTTAGCCAGAGTGACTGAAACAAAGTTTCTCCTAGGTGTAATCTAAACAAAAGAAAAGAAGTCCAAAAAAATCTACACAAACTACGGCCACAAGCAAACTTACGTGATAGGTGTGGATTCAAAAGTCTGGGACCTCATGGGATTGTTAAGGCTTTGCAACTCGCTATATACCGGAGGATCCAATAGTAAAACGCGACAAGGAGGATTGGGACCATACCCTTTCCTAAATACCCAACTACTTGGATGACACATGTGTAGTAATATCCCCGAGTGTTATTCTCTGTGTATTACTCCACCAAGACGGCCAAATGGTTAACTCAGTTGGTTTCAGGAATCCTAAGAGTGTCTCCCGATATATGCAAGGTACGTGGGAGCTCAAATCTGTGTTGTTGTTGTCTAATGCACAACCGTATGGCACAAGCCCTTTCGATGTACTACCGAGTACGTGAAACACCTTTCGATATACGCCAAGTACGTGAAGTGCCTTTCGATATAACCTAAGGTACATGAAAGAGCCTTCAATATACTGGTTGGTACGTGAAAGAGATTCGATAAACCGGTTGGTATGTGGAAGACTACAATACCTCTCGGATGCAGTGTAGAAAAATAACAACAGCTGCCATGTTTTAAGACGCCGGAACATGTCTCTAACTTAACATACAAGTTACTAAATATTTTACCCTAGATCTGCAGTTCATTTTATCTGTACGGTTAGGTGAATGCATGAGGTGAGTACATAAACGTAAACATAATGCAAGCCCTAACTACATGAAGAAATGTACTTTTCTTTTGATGAAATCTATCTATAGGAAGGAGAAATCTTTTTCCAAGTGGTTTTACCAAAACAACAAATTTCAACAAAATCCAAAATATGCCAAATTTGACAACAAAAGTACTCTTTTCGTTTTTCCAAGAAAAGCATGAAAATCAACAAGCATCAAAACCAAATCTAAGCATTTTCTTTTTGTCTTTTCCAATTTAGCGTGAAACCAAAGATGACGAAAAAGAGAGAATTTCTATCTAGAGAACACTAGCTTTTCAAATTTCTCTATGGCAACCTAAAAGCATGAAAATCAAAAGTACATATAACTTCTTCAAACATGGAATCACTTTTGCAAAAAAATTTACTATGCTTTGGATTTTTCAAGAAAATGAATGGCTCATAGTTCAAGAAAAATACAAATGATGAACTCTTTTTGAAACTTCCCAAAAAGGATCTATGATGAATTCCAATGCATGAACCAATTTCTACAACAATTCTCAAATGCACTTGAAAATAGTAAAAATGAAGCAATTTTAGTTTTTTCACTGATATGCCAAGACTACAACTTGATAAGAATAATTTTTTTAAGTATGAATGGATGAAAAGAAATATTATTTGTAGAACTCTAAACACTCACAAATTCTCAAGAAAATGACAAGCACTCCAATAAACTGAAAAACACTCAAGACACTAAAAAAACAATCATATGCAAGCAAAGCTAAATAACATATGCAAAAGAGGTATGGGATCTGATCCAATGCAAAGACTAGATCAAGTGAGGAGAGGAGGGAAATGCAAGGTCAAGTGGATGAAGGTGGGGGACACTAATGTGTCCACCACTACCAAGTCTCAAACTTATCCAAAATGGAACCCAAAACCAATCCAAACAAATCCAAACACTACCATTGTAAAATCAAAAAGGTCTCTGACTTGAAGGTGCACTGTAGAGAAGGTCTGTAAGACAAACCAAACTCAAACATTGGAGAGGAGAGAACCCAAGCACAAGGCTTGACTACTCGGTGCATCCTATGGTCAAGCTCAGAGCGCATGTCACAGGTGGAAAATAGGTGTCTTGCGCTGATGGAACAATATGTAAAACTAAGCTAAGCGCTGATGTCGTAAGTTGCAGGGAAGTATATTGTGCCTGAGAGAGGACGTCGCTCTGGATATGCTACCCAGGTGCAATGGGAAAAATCCTAATGCAAGGATGGAAAAATCTCCAAAAATGAGCAATCAAAAGGTTTGACAATCATACATACAAACTCAAAGGAAGTCAACATATTCTTTAGAGAGAAGATCTGGTGGTGAGAGAGGATTAGGAGGAAAATAAAATGGTTCATAAAGAAATTAGAGAAAATGAATTTCGAACTGAAAACTTAAAATAATTCACGTATATGGCTGGTATGGTTTCCAAATTCGTTATTGGATAATCTACCGAAAGAGGACTTAAGGCATGATCTCCCTAGTTCAATGTGAATCTAGAACAAATAAGATAGAATACAAATCTACCTTCCTAGATCAAATTAGAGATTAAGAAACATGGACATCTTACCTTTCATATGTGTAGATCTTTTTCTCCCTCATCGCTCCAAGCTCCACAGTCATCAGAGCCAAAGCTGCAAGACCTGTCAGAACATGCAAGAGACAAACAAGCAGTAATAGAAAATCTACACAATAATCGATCTAAGTAAACAGTTATGGAAGTAAACTATAAATATCAATGCATAACAAGACATTTATGGAAAGAGTCTTGTATTATTGTATATAAAGTGGGAATACATAGAAGAGATAAGATTACAACCAATCCCTAACGTCGCAATATTCCTCCAACAAGCCAAGCCAATGCCTCTAAGGAGAAATGGGTGCCTCCAATGGATGAATGATGATATCCTAAGCTCTATTGCACCAGCATATGGATGCTATAGCCTTGTTTCCCTTGGAATGGGAAGGAGCTTCATATATATAGGACTAGGAGGATAGGATACGTTGAGAAATAGTGGGAGAGGACTAAGGGATCCTCCTAAAGGGTTAGGGAAATGAATGCCATCTCTCCTATAGGTTAGGCATAGAGATCCAAGTCACACAACTTTGAGAAATGGCTCGAAGATTTGGTTTATCCACTTTAATTGATATTGTCGCAGGCTGCATTAGGACAACCTGCATCAGCGCATGCTGCACAAGGGTGACCTGCAACAACCCAACTGGACCCTCTGGAAATGGGTCAGTATCTCTTCCAGTTTGACTTCCTAATCATGGAAACTTCAGGGATGTTTACACTGAGTCTTATGGTGGCAATATTTACATGTAGCAGAGGGTGCATGTTCATGCCACTTCTTTGAATTCTTTTAAAGAATTTTTATTTCTAGATGAGAATCATCAAGCTAATGATGAACTGGCTATCCCGAATTATAATGAAGTTCATGTTATTGAAGAACCATTTCCAAGAAATCAACAGTCTATTTTTAATTCTGATCACCATTCTTTACAAGAAACAAAAGTTTTTGATCCACCTATTTATGATGAATATAATGATATTAATGATGAAAAATTACTTAGACAGCTATAAGTATTTTATTTTATCGAAGATTCTTATCAGTAGTCTTGAGAAGGAAATGAACGTGTTGTTAATGATAATGAACTCAGACTTGATGAGTATGGAAGTGGTTTAAAGGAGAAGATTTGTATATCATCATGCATTCAACCGTATATAAATCCTCCTTTTTTTATGACTATGATCGGAGCGATGTTGAACTTCAAGAGAAACAAACAATATCAGAAGGATTTAATTAGCAAGACATTTGATAGAAACACTTCAGCGTTGATAATCTGAAAGAAGAATGTCAACATGTTCAAGAAGATGTTTTTGCATATGATTGTCATCAAGTGTATCACTCTTATGAACCTAAATATTATAGCTATGAATTAGAGCCATTGGAAGGTAGTGAAGGGAATATTGAATAGTTACCAGATCAATCCTTAATGTCTAGTTTCCTACAAAATAAAGAATAGCAATTTCCAAAAAAATAGTAATTTTTTATTTTACATCCTTGAACCAAAAATAGGAAAAACCAACAATGCAAAAGTTTATTCAAATGGACAGTTTGTTCATACGGACAAAAAATTACATGAGTTTACTGTCAATCTAGAGGTAACTTGCCATGATTTTTATGATCCTATGGCTACATACTTGGGGGAGTTTATTAGTTTCAATTCTCTGTCATGGTTTTACTTTTAGTGCACGGTTCTTTTTCAGAACGAGTTGTTGTTTCATTTTCAAATTTATATTATGTCAAAGAATATTCAAGAAGTTTGGTTAGTTAGATAGCTGCTTGTATCATTAGATTGGAAGTTTGATGTAACATGAATGCAGAGTTGATTGGTTACTTAAGCCTTGTACATAAATACGCTTCCTTCTCTAATCATTTTATTTTCAATTCAGTTTCGTGTTCAATAGATCAGTAATAAGACTCCATAGCACAATGGAGACACTAGTATGAAGTCATTTCAATTTGCAACAAGGTTGTTTTTAGTCTTCTTTAGTTTGCATATGCAGTTTTGGTTTGTATATTGGTTTTCTAGTATGGTTAGTTTCAGATCAAGAGCATAATATGTTGCAGATTACAAGCTCATGAAAAAGAAAAGGAAGTGGCCTATGGTTCTTAGCACCTCACAGCAAAGTGCTATCCCCTGATGGAGCCAATGTTAGCACTCAAATTTATTACCTAAAATTTCCATATTTATGATTCAAAACCTTTGGTAGTCTTCTTAAACCCTTTACATGTGCTGATTGCTCACCCAAGCTTACCTTTAAGCCCGTTTGAACTTTTTCCTATTACACTTTTGTGTTTATTCATGTTTCCTTTATTTTTTTCCTTTCTTTAAATAAGTTGATTGATTGCATGACCTTTGATGATTTCATATCCAGGATGGTTCTCCCAAATCCATCTTTGTTCTCTCAATTCACAAGGATTTCAATTCTACAGCAAAAATCTAAAATTTTAAATGTAAAGGTGCTACAGAATGAGTTTCAATTCTTTAGCAAAAATCAATTCTCCTTATACACAAGCATTGCAGAATGAGTGGTCATTTTTCAACAAATTCTGTTACTCTTTGTGTCTTGGTGCTAAAGAATGGAGTGCAATTTTGTAGAAAAAGGGGTCCTGAATAATGAAGTGAAATTCTGTAGCAAAAAAGGGTGCTAACGAATGAGTCGATGTTCTGCAGTACCGATTGAGCCAAAAATCTATCAAAGTGTTGAATAATCACTTGTAGCTACCCATTTTAGAGACTATCTTCAGGATCCATTTCCGATCAAACGATAAAGAATATTGCAAAACTGTTAAAAATACACTTCCAGAATGGGCCATCTTAGTTCACTCATGCTTCGTATCCCCAAAATCAACAATATTTTGGGATATACAGGTGACTCTTTGAAGCTGATTTTTATAGATTTTACGAAATTTTGTTTTTCAAAAAAGAACAATTCGACTGCCACCTCATCAACTTGGCCTGTCAGATGTTGATTTAGTGCTACATATTAGGATCAGATCCATTTATTTAAGGACATTAGTTTAATTGGCTACTTGCAATCAAACTTTGTAATATTTTATTTAAGCAAGTATTGTGAATGAGAGGGGGAGATCTTCCTCATGGAAGGAAGCTTAGAGAGTCTTCAAGGAGAAACTTTGCTTATGTATATTTTTAAACACCTAATGCATCAATGAAGTTTCATGTTTATAGATTGTTTTCCCATTGATTAAGCTGTGAATTTTTATTCGCGCTTTCTTTCTGTTATTTAAATGCAGAAAAAGCTACTGTAATGCATTAATTATCTTTCAAAGTATATAATCTAATGAAAGTCATAGTTTTATGTTTATTGCCTCGGATTGAAGGCCATGTTTAAATACATGTTTTAGACATTTTAATAGTGTTTAAGGTTTGAAATTCCATCCATGAAAGTATAAATTCCTTACCTATTCATTCATCTTCTTTTATTACTTTACAGTGTCTTCATATTTGGTTTGATTTTTTAGTAGAGTGCCAATGATTTGTGATATTTCACTCTTTGTGTTAGATATATTTAACTTCAACATCGAATATTTTTCATCTTTGTGACCCTTTCACCATTTATTCTCATATATACCTTCACAAACCTCTCCACTCTTTACATAAAGTTATCCCAAGCTTAAGTTGTGCTAGACATGTCCCTTTTGTAGTCATTAGACATCTTCTACCACTAACATATGGTATTTTGATTTTCTGTTTTCCACCTTAACAATCCCATCACTTCATCCATATTGTAAAAGTTACATCACTTTTCCACCATTTGTATTCCTTCAAGGAGATTCCCATCAGTGTCCTACCCATGGTTTCTTCCATATACTATCACATGCTCCTTTGATTAAGTTGGTTGTACATTGAATGTTTATATCCTTGCATCACTCTCTTTCTTCTCAGGTATTCATGTACTTCAGAAACCATTTAATTTTAAAATATTTCTCCTTGGAACTCCTACATATAGTATATGATCCATTATGGTATCATTCCTTTGTTTCATTTATTGAAAGCATTATGAAATGTGTCACCCATGGTGTCTTACTGACACTAACCTCTCCCCAATCCAACCTTTTTGAATTCACATCCTCTCCATAAGTATCCCCACTACAGTAATGTCCCTTTCTTAACTCGAGTTGTTTTCCTCCCCCACTATTGTCATGAGTTTAACATATTTTCCATGTCAGACATGTCTTCATGCTTTGAATAAAGTAATTTTTACTTTTCCACCGGGTGACCCTTGTATCCATGTTTGGTGTCTCAATCCCCTATTTTCCCCATTATCTAGTATCTCCATTATGCTGCCAATAAGGAACCCTCATTACCTTGTTCATAGTGGATCCCCCTCTGTCGACCTCAATAGCTCTATTCCATATGATAGATGTAGAGGCATCTTATACCTTGGCCCCATACCAATCATTAATGGGTTTCCTTGTACTGAATTAGGGGAGAACTTCGTACCCCGTGGATTGGTTGGCTCTCATGTGATTGGGTCTACCTCATTATCACAACATTGAGAATTGTATAGTGTAGTGTCTCCCTCACCTATATTGGACATCATTGAATCCCTCCATCTCCTTTTTCTATATTGGAATTCCTTCTATTACATGCTTCCTGTGGTGTCTGGGTTGTGTTGGTGACAATGATCCAGTTTTAGTTGAAATTCCCTCAACCTAGTCAACTCCATCTTTTCGTAGTTTAATTCACTTGTGAGGAGTTACAAAAATTGTTACTCCTTCCACATTGTGGTCCCCTTATGTTACAGTACTTCTTTAGTTTCTTTGATTCATCATTCCATGGAGGATGTCATTGTTCATACTCCTATAATTAATATTAGTCATTGTTGGAAATGATTCTATATTCAGACCAGGTCACTATTTAACACTCGTGATGTATTGTAAAAATAAACTATACATGTATTGGCTAGGATTCTTTGTTATGGGTGCTCCTTTTGATTTATACATTTAGATGAGCATGGGAATGTCCTCCTCATTTTGATATTATTTTCACCTCACATATTTGAGTGCTTTTTCTACAGGTATGGGCCTTTATAGTCGCCTAGGAATGGGATTTCTTTATGACATAGTGTGGGTCTCCTTCCAATAGTGTTACCTAATTCTCCATTCAAAGGATGGAATACTTATTATGTATTTCATCCATACAATGAACTCCCAACCTCACACATCTAGAGGAAAATTAGTTACCAACCAACATTTGCTAACCTACTATGTCATCATCTTCATCTGTCATTCTACATCGCATTCAACAGTATAAGCACCTAACCTCTCCACTAAGCATATCCCATTTTTTAACCACTCTTGTGACTATAAAAGAATCTTTGATGGTCACCTTTCCATAGATCCATTCTCATATACAAAAAACATGCTGACTTGTTGCATGTTTTTTGTTAGAAAAGAGAGAGAAACAAGATATTTCTTTGTGCTCTAAACATAAGGGAAATCCTCAACTCACAATTGGATATAGATTAGAACTACAAGGATACAAATAAACTTTCCCTTGGATTAGTGGCATATTCCCACTACTCTTAGTAGACAGTACCAAAGTGTATTTCATATCATTGGAGTTATTTGTGTAATAAAAAATCACATTATTTTACATGTAGCACTTTGAGCTTTAGATGCATAGATTCTTGATATTAGCTTATATGCATGTTTAAGGTTGTTTATATTTATTTAATTTATATCTATTTATTTTTAAATTTTTTATTGTCTACAAAGGATTTCATAACCACTTAGTAGGTTCTTTTTGCACTTATGTGTGACAAATCACACATCACAACATTTAGGTCACATTGTGATCTCCATAAATGGTTATGTCACATTGCAACATTAACCAAGCATTATGTTGCATTCCAAAATTCATAAATGGTTGTGTCACATTACAACATTCATCAAGATTTGTGTCAAATTTGACATAAGGGTTATGCCACATTGCGACATTCTTCATGTTAGGATAATTAATACTCCATCCTTGTCCTGCTTAGCATTATTTTATTTTTCCTAGTAGTTGATAATGTCATTTCCCCCTAATGGTGTGCATATGTCATATAGGACCCATTATCCACCTAACAAACACTACATGCATGATTTTAGTCCCACTAGAGTCATTTCCCTACATTTTAGGAGCCAACTCTGTGTTCTAATTGAGTCCACCTAAGTTCCTGAACTCTACTGGGGGTTTTAGCTCCGATCACCAGTGATTGTGATCCAATGCACCCTTTTTCCCCTACATTGCATGCAAAACTCACTAACACGGCCTACTTGGTAAGTCAACTGATTTTGTCTTCAGTTAACTGATTTTTGGTTCAATTGAGTTGAGTTTAGGTCTTCCGAAGCACTCTATTTGTGACAATTCCTATGCTAGAAAAACTAATACTCGAATTCTCCTAGGATATTCAAATTATCTCTATTGTAACATAATTGTGGACTATACTAATTAAGGGATAATGTTACACATTTCTGCTTCCATTTGAGTTCCAATGCATGATTAATTGCATTGCTCTTTTCTCTGCAATTTTCACTGTAATTCACCTTTTCTACTCCAATCTTTCACTGTGAGGTATTCTCAGCTTTATGATCTACCATGACAGAATTTCACATGGTATTAGAGCTCAGGTTTTCTAGGTTGAGAAGCTATTTTTAGTAGTGCACCAGAAGCCTCTGGATTTCCATATCAAATCTTGTTGCCATTGCATTGAATTCATTGGAGAAATCCTTTGAGGTCTAGGCAGGTGTGAAGGATCCAAAAAAATGTGCCTATTTTCTTAAAATAGTTCTCAATAGTAGTTTATCTCAAAAATTTAGAGTTTTATGAAGGATATTGAAGGTTTTCAGTGCAACTGTAGTAACATTTTTCAGTTTGTATTCGCTCTAGTAGTTTCAATGGATAATTTGAATCCTCCCTTGTCAACAAGAATGCTAACACCCTTCAATTATATTAATTGGAGGGATGATACGTATATGGTTTTGCGCAAAAAGATTATATATAGGGTCACAATGGGAAAGGAGGTCGAACCTCAAGAAGCTATTGAGAAGACCAAGTATCTAAACAGATTAGATGAAGTGTTTGGTTTCATGTGTATTGATATTTCCAGATATTTGATCTTCCACCTTGATGGATTGAAGACTCCAAGAGAGGTTTGGTTCAAGCTTTAGACCGTCTGTTGGCACAGGATTAGTCCGCATGAAGTGCGGAAGCCGACAAGTGTGAAGAAGGACCATACATGGAAGAAAGGGTCATTCATGGAGAACAAGGAAGCGTAAGATTAGTTTAGGTTGTTAGAAAGGATCAATTGGACCATTTTGTAACCACCATAGTTGGCTGTAAATAAGAATAAGAATGTAAGCCTAAGGGAATCCGATGGTAGAATCATTATCATTGTGATTATGGGGTTCAATTGTGTTTTGCTCTGTTTTCACAGTTTTGTATGGATCCACGATAAGATGTTCTGAACTATTTCTACGAAGGTTATACCGCAGGTTTTTGATGAGTTAGTGCATGAGGATGTTTGGATCTGCTCTTTTGTCTTTGTTTATGTTCAATGGTGAATGTTGTGCTATGATTTCTGTTGTCTTTCTGTAAGGTTTCATTGATGTGATCTCGAGTATTTCCCTATTAATGCCAATGTCCATTATGTATTTAATATGCGAATAGTGAATACATGGTTAATGTGCGAATGATGAATATATGAATGTATGCAAATGTGAATCTCCAGTTTGTATTGCGATACAATTGAAGTAGTTACATGTCCTTTCCCCATTGTGGAAACTTGGTTCTTGCAGCCCCCTTAATCATGTCGGGTGAGACCCCACTTGTTTCATGGGTGTTGCTGGAGAGGGAAAAACCTTTCTGGGCTAGTGCTTAAGGGAGTTTGGTTGGTTTTTTTGACGAGAGTGTGAAGTAAACCCCTGTCGATAGAACTGTGTAACCAAATGGCTCTATTTTCGGGACCCTAAAAAAGAAAGATAAGGACATGTTGTGGCACCTAATGAAACCGGAGATTCAGGACTGGTTTGACAAGAAAGCAAAAGAATTCGTGGAAAGAGAAAATGAGAACCCCGGCAGACGACAAGCAGTTGGTTGGAAAATCATATTTATTTAGATATCCACGAGATATTCTTCTACGAATTCCTGGTATTGCTGCACAAGCGGTTGGCGCAACTAACATTTTAGAAGAACCATTGCCAAAAGAATGAGCCTGACCATTGGACTCCAGAACTGATTCGACAGCTAAAATGAGTTGATAATAAGGTATCAAGGGCTGTTGACTTCTGGGTGGACAGTATCCTAAAGGGATACATTACTAAGTTCACAGTTGACACAATCAAATCATACAGTGATGCGGAAAGGAATGTTTTCAAAGGACCTAGGGGAGATTCCTACTATCGCTAAAATTGTGGATTAAGATTCTCGTCTGCGAAAACAACATATTGAGGATGGAGTCCGACAAGTAGAAGATCCGTATGCGGAGGTTGTTGGTATCGAGTGAATGCGAATCCGATAGAGAAATGCAGGGTAGATGGACATGAGCAATGAATTTTTTTAAGGGAGGCTGAGGAAGATTGTGGTATGTTAAGGAGTAGGGTGATATTCCAATGACCAGAGAAGAGGAGGATGACTGAGAGAGAGTCTCCTGAGGGGACCGGAACGGAATACTGCAAAAGAGGACCACAAGCGATAAAACAACCTTATTACGAAGAAGGAGACTGTTACCAGGCTACCCCAAAAGTAGAAGAGGGATGGAATGTAAGTTACAACATACCTTCAACCCTGTGCACTACTCAGAATTTCAGAGGAAGAAACAAAAGTTATTCGGAGAGCTGTCCGATGTGCAGCAGTAGGAGTAGTGCATTAGTAAACAATAATAGTAGGAATGTAAGAATGGTAGACAATGTGAAAATTTCCACTTTCTAGGGGAATGGGACCAAATATCTTGAGCAATATTGATTCCTGTGCGAAGTGGTTTGGACTGTGAAGCAGGTCCAGGATGAAGATATTAAAAAGGGACAACTAGCGATGACCCTCAGGGGCTGTGCGCTAGACTGGTTTATGAATTTTACTAAGGTACCAACATGGAATCCAGGAAAAACATTGGCACAGATCAAGGTGGGAATGATTGATAAGTTTAGAAAATCAAAATCAGAGTCACGGTACGTCACCGAGCTCAAAGAAATCAAGAAATACCCGAATGAGCCGCTATGGGAATTTGATCAACGGTATAAAGAACTAATGTCAAAGGTGAGTTTTGAGATGAATGATATGCAGCAAAAGGAGTCATTTATCGTGGGATTAGTGCCACACATCCGTGGACCGCTAATACAACAAAAGGTAGCAACTCAAGCCAAAGCGCTGGAGATTGTGATGAAGCTGGAGGCTTCACCAATCGGCAAAGCAGGCATAGGCATGGATAGGATACAAGCATAGTTGGTCAATTTGACACTTCAACTACAAGATATGAAGAAGGGGAAATAAGCTCGCGAAGATATATGGTGTAGTAAATGCAAGACTGAGGGACAGCATAAGGAAAATTTCCTAGAATTTCATGAATATTTGCAGTCAGGTGGACCCAATCCCCTCATCCATGGAGGGATTCGTTGGTGTCACATCTGTCAGACCAGAGGACATTGACCGAAAGAGTGTGTGTACCTACAGAAGATGGTGTCGAAGCTAGTAAATGTATATTGAAAATTTTTACGATCGGTTGGCCACGACGAAAAAGAGGGCAAGGCCTATGACCTACTCCAAGAACGTATGGACGATACATATTTATTGAAGGGGAAAGAGAAACTGAAGGTACAGCAGCAACCACATTATACCCAACAATAGCTTCATTATAACCAGCCACTGCAGTATGATCAAGGGCAGTATGAGAAATCATAGTATGGTCAGCCGCAATATCTACCACTGCAGTATGGGAAAATACCATACCAACAAATGCAATATGGCCAACCACAATACCCTCCATATGGGCCACCACAAGGAGGTTTTAGAGGAGGATTCTGCGGAGTTTGAGGTGTCGGCGCAGGATGAGGAGGAGCTGTTGGACGAGGACGAGGACCAATTATATGTTACAATTGTTGGCAGTAGGGGCATTATCGGAGGAATTGCCCAAATCCAACACCTTAGTGCACTTATTGCAGTGGTGTGGACCATGGTGTCGAAGACTATCTGCAGCTCATCGCCTCATGGCAAACCAAGAACCTTCCCCCACCTCCACCGAATCAAAATCAGAATATGCCACCGGTGGTGCATAAGATATCAGTAGAGGTCAGAAGTCACACTACGAGTATTGTAGTAGTGACCTGAGGAGGAGCTGTGATAGGAGTCGACAGGTCACAGGCTACCATTCGACCAACGGTATGGAAGCACGTCACATTTGATGCAGAATTCAAGAGGGATTTTTTCTTGAAAGCATAGGAGGCAATGAGATAGAGGAGGCAGTCACCTCTTCACTAAGAAGAAATTACCTATGATATGCCATAGACGTTTGACATGACGAAGTCGTAAAGAAAGGTGAACACCTTAAGAGACTTCTTGGAAATTTTCCTAGAGTTGGAAAAAGGTCAGGATGCATTGGAAGAAATATCCATCTTGTTGCATCGATGGGAGGGTGCACGGCAAGAGCGCATAGGCAATGGCATACATCAGAGGAAGAGGGGAAGAGAGATGTGGATGTATCCACAAATCAGAGCATTTGATTTCGACTCAATCATCTTAGACTTGGGGTCAGATGTAAACATTCTGACCAAGCAGAACTAGGAAACAATGGGAAAGCCACAGTTGGCTTGGTCACCAGTACAATTGTGATTAGCGAATCAAAGTAAAGTTACTCCAATTGGTCGGGTGTGCGAAATTCAAGTTGAAAACGAGGGACTCAAAACACATGTAGACTTTGATGTAATAGAGATTGTTGACAACACAAGCCCCTATTGAGTGCTACTAGGGATATACTAGGCGATGGAGAACTAGGCCATCATGAACTTCAAGAAACGGACTATGTCATTTGAAAACTGCGAAATGAGGGTAGTCACACCTCTTGATCCTGCAGAAGGGAAGCAGTATGTCGAACCAACAAGAGATTGATTTACAAAGGGATGGGATAGTCTATACTGAAGATCACATTAATCCTACCATAGATGGAGAGCTGGGATGTCACAATGTTAGTTTGGATTCGTCAGATTCAGAGGAGGCGCTTGAAAATTTGTAGAATCGACTACATTAAGTATCGTTCAGGAGGTGTGAAAAAATCACACAGTCAGTCATTGGGATAGGTAGCCACAGAAGAATGCACATTGCAAACATATGAGGAGTTTCCCGAATTGACTACATTTCTCACCAAGTTTGAGGAATAAGTGGTGGAACCACAACGTCTACTAGCCTTGGAGGAATCGTTGAAGGCTACACCAGTACGATGGTGGGTGGCACACAAATCAAGCATAACAAACTGGCCACTATGTCGACATCTAATGGAGGTTAGGTTCAACGACACTACAGGATACAGAAGAAGGAAGTATGAGGGGAGAGGATATCCAAGGGAACATTTGAATGAATGTCAAAACCAATGGGGCTCACGGGAGGAACAGGAATGGGTCCATGCATTTGTTCATAGACTGGATGAAGTACCATGAAGTTGGTGTATCACAATAGAACTGCAAAGTGAAACAACCTATTGGGAACAGCTAACAATTGGCTTTAGCCAAACATTCAGTTTATATGATGACAACCCCTTCATTCATAGTACATTATAGGCGATTCGAGAGAAGGTATTTGAAGCAGTCCCAACAGAGCAACCACTGGACATTCGATGGACTGCGACAGTGGAAATGATGATAGAGTGCTACAATAATACAGGAGAACTTGATGATGAGGATGATCCGAGGTATACGTATGTACTGGATTTAGAAGGAAGTCGCAGTGTCGAGGAACCAAAAATGCCTTCTGACAAGTTTCACCAACCATTGAAAATCAAGAAAGTGAACAATGGGTCGGAAGAGAATCTGAAGTTTGCAAGTATTGGAGATTATTTAGATGACTCGACCATCTCTAAGATGACTGATATGTTGCATGAGTTTTAGGATTTGTTCCCAATGAAATTCGCAAAGATGAAAGGAATTTTCGGCGACTTAGGCAAAATAAAAATCCCCCTGAAACCCAATGTGAATCCATTCAAGCAGCATCCTTATCGGTTGAATCCAACGTACAAGGAGCAGGTGCAAGCTGAACTTGAAAGAATGTTGGATGCAGGAATTATAGAACCAGTAGAGTAATCAGAGTGGATCATCTCGATGGTGGTCCAAGATAAGAAAAATGGTGAAATCAGAATCAGTGTCGACCTAAGAGCGCAGGAACCGTATTAACAGAACTCGAGGTCCCATGAGTGCGACAAGAGTAACTGGTAGCAACTCTAGCGAAGGCTTGGTATTGCAGATTGAAAAAAAAATTGTCGATAAGTTAATTGCATATTACACTAAGATGCGGTACACTTCGACGCGTTGGAAGCTGCCACGATGTGGAAGGGTCCAATCCGTCCATAAATGAAGGAGTTAAACCATGACTACTGGCGAAAAAAATGAAAAAATGACAGAACTAATGCCCGACACATGCGATGGATTTGAGAAATCTGTGTTGGATTTACCAATTATTGTCCAAGATAGGGAAGATACGACAATTCACCACTATAAATATGGGACAGGGTCACGATACATTATTACTGAGAGAGATTACTTGACGCGATTGGCAGAAGCTGCACTGGTCAATGATTGCTCAACTGTGACTGCATCAAGATTCCTCTTCGACAATGTAGTCACCAGCTTTAAGTGCCCAAAGATACTAATGAGTGACCAGGGGACTCATTTTGTTAATAAGACAATCGCAACAATGATGGAGGAATTTCAAATTCAACATAGGAAGAGTATCCCATATCACCCGCAAGATAACAAGATAGTTGAGGCATTGAACGAAATCTTGGAGCATGCGTTCATGAAGTTATGTAACACAAATCGCGATGATTGGGACTTGAATATTCTGGCGATACTTTGGGTGTATTGCACAACTTGCAAATGATTGACTGGCCAGAACCCGTTCAAGCTCGTCGATGGGCAGGAAGCTGTAACGTTGATGGAGTATATTGTCCCAAGTCTATGCATCGCAGGAGCCACAGGAATGAGTGACGATGGAGCACTGGAGGAACGGTTGGCACAGTTGGTACAACTTGATGAGGATCGGTTCATCGTAGGTTTTCATGAGAAGGTATAAAAGGATCGACGGAAGGCTTGGCATGATCGTCGTTTTAAACCAAATCACTTTCAGCGTGGAGATAATGTTCTTCTATATGATAGGAAGTTTTCTAAGCACCCAGGTAAGTTACAAATGCATTGGTTAGGTCCCTACATAATAATTTTGACATTGACGGAGGTCCGGTGCAGCTATAAAGTTTATACGGGGTGTTATTTCCCAATTTAGTAATGTGAATCGGTTGAAACCCTATCTCCATGATCACATGCATAGCAGTGGAGAACCAGAAGAGTGGAAAAACAAAAACAAAACAAAACAAAAAAATTATGACAAAAAGTGGAAAGCATGGCCAGCCAGGTCACTCGTCAATGCTTTTCACATTTAGCATGCGGAACTCAAATCCAAGCATGATTACTGTGGATCAGCATCACCGAAAGATGGTGGAGGAGTATGATGACACACTTGACGACAAAATTAGATGGCTATTGGAAATATTTCACAAATTATTCAATAATCAATCGTCAAGGACACGAGGAGCAAGTATAAATACAGGCACATAGATTGACTAATGTAAGTTGAGTAATCAAAGTCCGTAAGGTGGAAGAAGAGAATCAGTAAGTTGCATGACGTGAGTCAATAAGGAAGCTATGGATAGTTAGTCAGTTGAGTGAGCAAGCCCAAGGAAGCTGTGGAAAAGGGAAGTGAGATAGTTGCAATGGTGCACTTCGTGTCCATCGGAATCACTCCAGGTGTGCTAAGGGAAAGAATGACGAGTGTCCATGAACAACCAGCAAATAAAGTGGCATGGAAAATGGGGATGAACGAAGATGAAGTCCCACCTGAGATGTCTAAGGGAGTGGTAGTAGTTAGAAGAACCATGGTCCCTACGAACACCAAAACAACAAGGGAGGAGGCACCTTGGATCCCGCAGCAGATGGAAAAATTTGCGAAATAGATGTGCCAGAGTAGTTGGCCTATTTCCCAATTTGGTGATGTCGATGAAATTTTCCCAAGACCAAAACAACCATGAACCACAAGAGCATGTGCAGAAGGGATAGATGATGAAGGTTTTCAGAGACTGGAGTATGAGTTCGAGAAGTACATGACAGCGACCAAGAGACTAGAGGATGAGTTCAAGAAGTACATGACAGCGAGCTCCAAATGACAAGAACAACTTCATAAGTTTACTACAGTGAAGGGAAAGAATAGTAGCACCAGAGGTGGCTCAAGGGCGAGCCACAAGTTTATGTTGGGGGCCTGTTGGAATGGGATTAGTCTGCATGAAGTGCGGAATATGAAAACTATGAAGAAGGACCATCCACGAAAGAAAGGGTCATTCGTGGAGAACGAGGAAGAACAAGATTAGTTCAAGATGTTAGACAGGGTCAATTGGACCATTTTGTAACCTCCATACTTGGTTATAAATAAAAATAGGAATGTAAGCCTAAGGGAATCCAATGGTAGAATCATTATCATTGCAATTATGTAGTTCAATTGTGTTTTGCTCTATTTTCGTAGTTTTGTATGGATTCCCGATAACATGTTCTAAACTATTTCTGTGAAGGTTATACCGCAGGTTTTTGATGAGTTAATGCATGAGGATGTTCGAATCTACTCTTTTGTCTCTATTTATGTTCAATGGTGAATGCTGCGCTATGATTTCTGTTGTCTTTCTGGAAGGTTTCATTTTTGTGATCTTGAGTATCTCCTTGTTAATGCGAATGGTGAATACATGGTTAATGTGTGAATGATGAATATATGAATGTATGCAAATGTGAATCTCTATTTTCTATTGCGATAGAATTTAAGTAGTTGCATATCCTTTCCCCATTGCGGAAACTTGGTTCCTGCAACCCCTTTAATCATCTCGGGTGAGACCTCACTCGCTTCATGGGTGTTGCTGGAAAGGGTAAAACATTTCTAGGCCAGTGCTTAAGGGTATTTGGTTGGTTTTGTTGGTGATAGTACGAAGTGAACCCCTATTGACAGAACTGTGTCAACACCCTCTTCGGAAATCAAGATGAGCTGAGGGTTATATTATGGAGAATGAGTTAATTTATCTTCAAAGCAGGAGTTTCGAAACCATACAACAATTCTTCTCTAAATTCAAATCCTTTTCCATGCAATGCAAACAATGTGGCATTGAGAAGAAGGATGAGGAATTGGTGCTATCCATTCTAAGCAAGCTTGGTCCAGATTTTTCTATATTTTTTTCTACCTTCAATTAAGGGATATTGTCAATTCCCAACTAGAAAATCCCTTCTTTAGATGCGTTCACCGAATCTCTCATCCAAGAAAAAGAGATATTTATTTATATGGGTACCTTGAAGGGCTCAAAAAATAAATCTCTTATGGATGGAGAGTCAAAAAGTGTGAATGCTAAAGGGAAGAACAAACGTAAAGAGAAGAAGCAATTTGAGACCAAGTAGAATCCAAAGTCTAATCCATCAGAAGGATCCTCCAACTCCGATAAAGATAAGAAAAAGGGATTTTAGAAGACCAAGTATTCGTATTGCAAGAAAGGAAACCACCCAGAGAGAGCTTGCATGAAGAATAATATAGATCAAATGACCAAAATTCTTGAACAGCACAACATTTCCCTCCCAGAAGGCGCAAGGAAGACTTATTCTGAAAGTGAGACAAATCATCATGAGATATGCCAAGCACTGAAGGATATATTCACACAATCATAATCCTTATCGTTGATTCTCAAGCCGCCAACCACATGGTTTCCTCCAAAGAATAATTTTCTTCTATAGATATTACCGATGGTCCTAGTATTCACATGGGAGATGATTCTCAGATATCCACTAAAGGGAAGGGCACAATACAACTGAAGCATGGAAAGTTCAAAAATTTTATATGTGTTCCTTCCTTGAAAAAAAATTTCTTATATGTTTATGGTCCTGACACTGCTGAGATTGCAAAAATATCATCTGGGAATTTGATAGCGAAAGGCATTGCAAACCATGCCTCAAAGGCATATGAATTATCAAATTTTCTACCATATTATTTTCCTACTCCACTTGCACCTAATAAATATCATAATGATGCCTCTCCTGATGATCCAGATTCAGATTCCTAATATGACCAAGTTGAATTAGATTTTGATATTGAGTATAAATTTCAAGAAGATCTAGATCTAGCTTAGCATCGAGATGCAAACCTTTCACTGTGTCATACAAATCCACTTCTCCCTGAGATGTGCTACATGATGGTAGGGTCAGATCCACAATATTTCAGAGAGGATTTCCATGATCCAAGATGGTAGGAAGCTAGGGATGAGGAATATGAGTCACTATAGAACAATGAGACATGGGATATTGTCTCTCTTCCCCCAGAGAGAAAGCTAGTTCATTGAAAATGGATCTACAAAACTGTAACACCCTCTTCACCCAATCCTACTATCGAGAGGGGATGCTAGCTAAATTCGAGCTATGAAATTTTGACCCAATTCCATGATACAAATTTCAATAAATCAAATGTGTGCAGAAACTTAAATAAACATGCACAGTGGAATTAAAATCTATCCACACACATTTAGCATGCAAATACATAAACATAAAGATTACAAACATGTGATAAAAACATTTCAAATTCAAATGCATGAGAATACTTATCCTTATCCAATCCAGATACAAGCAACTAGCTATGTAAGAGCGATTTTCCCCAACCATACGCACTCTGTCCATCATATACTCTTTCTTCTAGGAGGTCACCCCCAAGCTGGGATATAAGGCCACCATGGCGAAGGAAACACCTACATGATTCTCTCTCTAATCCAACAACCCATTATTCTCTCTATTCTTATCCAAATTCTCATATAGAGCTCTACAGAGGTATCGCTCATCCCTCACAGCCTTGGATTCCACAATACCTACCCCACACAGCACCCTTCTAGCTCAGGCATCCCCTTCACCGATCTACGATTCTCTTGGGAAATCCATCTTGTTGGGTGCTTCCAGTGTGTGCATAGAAGAAGTCCAATCTGATATTGGCTACTATAGAACCACTTGTAGCCTCAATTCATGGATTCTCCAGCACCTATGAGAAGAAAAACTCCATGGGTAAGGGTTCTTAGCTTGGCCAACCTCTCTGCTCACCTGTAGACAACAATTTTCACTTCCTAATCTACAACATGGTCTCCAAATTCGAATTTATGGGTGCAAAAAATCATGGTAAGTTCATGGATAGCAATGGAGAGCTCTGGCTAGTGTAGATATGCATGAAAGAATGAGAAAATGAGGGTTGAATCCAAGGCATATGGGAAAATGGTGAAAAGACAATTGACATAACTTCTGACAGTAGAAGAAAGGACTCCTGGCAGCTGCAGACTGACTTATGTCATGACAGAACTGTCCCAAAAGTGAAGTCAGTCCCATGCTTCAATAACTACATGAGTTGACTTTTCCCACCAACCACACACATGCATTAATGATTGGAAAATGGTCAAAAAATGAGATAATTGGCTTATTCTCATCACATGACAGAATTTTGGGTGAGTTCTAAGGTTGACACTTGGAAGCAAATATTTAGTTTCCCATGCAGCCCCTTTCCGCTTCCCGTTTGGTGTTATCATAGTCCCTTTGGTGCTCTTTACACATCCATTGTTGGACCATTTTATTATTTATGCACATAACATTTACATATATTCGAAATCAGCATAAAATCCAACCAAATAGTACAACTAAGATATATATATCATACATTCCTATCCATTCACTAGTCGGTCCTTGGCCTTGAGCTCCGCACTAGGAATTCACACTAGCATATTTACATCATTTACATAATTTTGGATAAATACATTCCAAGTCAAAAATAAGGGTATTACAAAAACAAAGCTTTCATCGAATGGATCTACAACCAAGTACAAGGCTTGGTTGGTCGCAAAGGGATACTCACAAGTTCATCGTTTGGACTATAATGATACATTAAATCCTGTAGCAAGAATGAATTCAGTGAGACTTGTTTTGGCCATTGCGGCTTCAAAAGTATGGGAGGTACATCACATCGATATGAAGAGTGCCTTCCTACATGGTGACTGAGAAGAAGAGAACTATATGAAACATCCTAAGGGGTACATTGATGATCCATCCTTGGTATGTAGACTAAGGAGATCATTGTATGGGATCAAGAAAGTCCCAAGGGCATGGTATGCCAATATGGGTTCCCTCTTATTGTCATAGAAGTTTGAAAGATGCAAATCTGAATGCAATGTATACATGCAACAGAAGGGAGGTTTCCTATTGGTGATTTTTTTGTTTGTTGATGACATGCTCATCACTGATGGTTCATCTACTGGTTTGAATAACATGAATTCTGCTTTGAGTAAATCCTTCTCCATGATAGATCTAGGGTTGTTGAAATAGTTGATTGGCATTGAAGTAACTTAGAATGCTTCAAAGATCATGATTTCATAGTCTGGATATGCATCTAACTTAATCCAAAATTTCCACATGAATGATTGCAAAGATGCAACCTTTCCTTTCCCATATGGAATCAAATTGGATGAAGGTGGTTCTACTCCTTTGGTTGATAACACTCTTTCCAGAAAACTTGTTGGTTGTGGAGCCTGATCTTCCTTATTCAGAGGTCGTGTTTCAACTGTGTCTGGATCCCAACACATGACAGGGGAGTTTGGGGGGATTCCCCCCCAAAAAAAGTTTCCATGGGGGGTCTAGGGGGGAAGAGACTAGTTTGGGATCCCCCCCTAGCGGGGTTTTGGGGGAAGCACCCCCATAGAGAAGTTTTCATAAAAAATGGCTTCTAAAATGTTGTAATTTCATAGTCATGACTTGGTCAATAATGGGTGATTTACAATCCTGTGGTATTGGGTGTTACATAGTATTTTCCCATGGTAATATCTCTTTAAAAGGAATGCATTGTAATACGGTTGGGTATTTGTATCATTGTAAAGAGCTATATGATTGTGTGTGAGAGACTATGAGAGAGTGAAGAGGAGGTTGCATCAGATGTGATACAAGTTGTATCCCTTCATCTGTTGGATGGTATAATAATAAGGACTAGCAATTTCTATGTGGACGTAGCCCATGTTGGGTGAATCATGCTATATTGGTGTCTCTCTTGTATTGATTTTATGTGATTTATATTTGCATCTCGTTTATTGTTATTGCTCCACGATCCTTTTCTTCTAACGCAATTGATTGGTAGCTTGTTTTAGTTGAGACATTCGAGACCAAATCTATCATATGTTGTTGGTGATGTTGCTAGGTACATGCAGGAGACACATGAGCTGCATTGGAATGTAGCAAAAAGGAACTTGCACTATGTGCAGGGAACAAGAGAGTTTGGTATACATTATTCTATTGGTGCTCAGTTAGATTTGGTTGGTTTTACTAACTGAGATTGGGATGGAGACAACACTGATAGAAAGTCTACATCAGGGTATGTATTCATGTTGGGATTAGGACCAATCTAGTGGTCAAGCAAGAAGCAAACTGTGGTCACACTTTCTTGAACAGAAGTAGAGTATAGAGGGGTTGTGAATGCATCTATTCAGGAAGTTTGGTTGCATTTAAGAATTCATAAAGTGTTATGTCACATTTTAGCATTCATCAAGAGTTGTTTCAAATCTAGCATAAGAGTTACGCCACATTGTGACATTCTTAATGTTAGGATAATTAATACTCTATCATTGTCCTACTTAGCATTATTTTCTTTTTCCTAGTAGTTGATGATGTCATTTTCCCCCTAGTGGTGTGAAGATGTCACCTAGGACTGAATCGGTTCTTGGGGGCTGAGATCCGGAAGAGTTGAATGCTGAGAGATGAGGAGAAGAGATAGCTTCAAAATTTAAGCGAACAGTGAACCAGCTCTGAGAAAGACAAAGTAGTGAGATCTGGGCTATGAATAACATAGATGGACAAACATAGAATAAATATGCCACATGGAGGGGTGAGGCTCAAAGAGGAATCTTTGAGCCTCACCTCTCAAAGTATACTAAGAAATACACTAAAAACCAATACCCCAATAATAACTCAATAAAATAAGAAAAATGTAGGATAGAAACCAAATGAGTAACTTGTTATCATGAAAAGGCTTGCTAGGCCTTTATATAGCATTATTACAATGTGTCTTGAGGCCATACCATGGGCCAAAACCATGTGCTTCCAAATACCATGGATATGAGAGGGTGGCCTCTCCATTTAATGCTTTTATGATAAATGGGAGAGGGTGGGCTCTCCATTTAATGTTTTTCTAGATTATACATCTGAATTTAGACCATATGCCCCCTAAAATTTGGATCATTCCTCCCCCCTTAGAAAATGATGGTCCCCATCATTTCATGCTAAAAAGAGACCCATGATTACAATGTGATAGTTACCAATGAAGAGAAGGGTTTTGTGTGGTTGACCCATAACCATGGGTTTTACGAGGTTGACCCATAACCGTGTGTTTTGCAAGGGTGACCCATAACCATGATGGCAATGGAAAGCTTGATTCCAATGAAGAGAAGAGTTTTGTGTGGTTGAATCAGAACCATGGGTTTTGTGTGGTTGACCCATAACCATGGGTTTTATGTGGTTGACCCATAACTATGGTGGCAATGACAAGCTTGTTTCCACTAAAGAGAAGGGTTTTGTGTGGTTAACCCATAACCGTGGGTTTTGTGTGGTTGACCCACAACCATGATTACAATACATAACTATGGGTTTTGTGTGGTTGACCCATAACCGTGATTACAATACATAAATGTCGGTTTTGTGTGGTTTCCCCCATAACCATGGGTTTCGTGTGGTTGACCTAGAACCATAGGGTTTGTGTGGCTAACCGTAACCATGATTACATTAAGATTTAAAAAAATTGCAAATTCATGATCTTTGGTGCAGTTGATGTCTTGCTGCAAATCCATTCATAGCTTCCGATGCATGTACTGAAATTGAATTCCATTGAAAATTCATTTGAGATATCAAAGAGACCTTTCCATCCATATAACATACTTGCTCTCGAGTGGCCCAGAAATTGAGAAAATGTTTGTTGAAGTTTAAGAGACGCGCGCACACTATTTTGCAGACATATGTTGCTTCAATCGATGATATCTCTCAAACCAGAAATCCAAATGGAAAACCACGGAATACCCATTTTAGCTGACTGAAAGAGATTTCCAATGAGCTATGGTAGAGCCTCTGATACATTTTTGGGATTCTGTAGCACTTTTTTAAAGTTGTTGTACATCCAACCACATTGTGTACAAACATGTACTACTTCAAACAAACATATCTCACAAATTAGAAAACGAAATGAAATTCTGGGAAATACCCATTTTAGATGACAGAAATAGATTTCCAATGAGCTATGGGAAAGCCTCTAAGACATTATGTGTAGCACTTGTTTAAAGTTGTACGTCTGGCCTCATTATGCACAAACATGTGCTACTCAAACAAGCTTATCTCACAAACTGGGAAACGAAATGAAATTCCATGAAATACCCATTTGAGCTGACGGAAATGCCTTTTCGATGAGCTATGGTAGAGCCTCAGAAACATCCTCTGCAGTCCATGGCACCTGTTTAAACTTTTCTGAATGTGAGAGTGTTGAGTATAGAGATGCCAAGGGTTTATAGAGAAGCATGGGTTGTTGTAAAGGTTGTGGAACCTCCATTGAACCCACATCATGCTTCAAAATCTTGTCCCAATGGAGAGCGTAACCTCTCTAATACCACTGATCCGGATCTTGGGGGCTGAGATTTGGAAGACTTGAATGCCGAGAGATGAGGAGAAGAGATAGCTTCAAAATTGAAGCGAACAGTGAACCAGCTGTGAGAAAGAAAAAATAGTGAGATTTGGGCTATGAATAACATAGATGGACAAACATAGAATAAATATACCACATGGAGGGGTGAGGCTCAAAGAGGGTTCTTTGAGCCTCACCTCTCAAACTATACTAAGAAATACACTCAAAACCAATCCTCCAATAATAACTCAATAAAATAAGAGAAATGTAGGATATAAACCAAATGAATGACTTGTTATCATGAAAAGGCTTGCTAGGCATTTAGATAGCATTATTACAATGTGTCTTGAGGCCATACCATTGGCCAAAACCATGTGCTACCAAATACCACGGATATGAGAGGGTGGCCTCTCCATTTGATGTTTTTCTGGATTATACATCTGAATTTAGACCATATGCCCCCTAAAATCCAGATCAAGGACCTAATAGCTAGCTAATGTGTTTTGCATGTACGATTTAAGGACCACCGGAGTCATTTCCCTAAATTTTAGGAGCCAACTATGTGTTCTAGTTTAGTCCACCTGAGTTCCTGAAATCTACTGGGGTTTTAGCTCTGATCACCATCGATTGTGATCCAATGCCCCTCTTTTCACCTAATTTGCATGAAGAACTAACTAATGCTCCCTCCTTGGTTAGTTAACTTACTGTCTTTAGTTAACTAAGTTTTTGGTTCAGTCAAGTTGAGTTTCGGTCTTACGGAGCACTCCAGTGGTGACAGTTATTATGCTAGATAGACTGAGACTCGAATTCTCCTAGGATATTCGAATTCTCTCTATCAAAACATATTTATTGACTATACTGATTAATAGATAATGTTACACATTTATGCTTTTATCTGAGCGCCAATGCATGATTAATTTTACTTCTCTTTTCTCTGCAATTTTCACCGTAATCCACCTTTTCTACTCATTTTACTGTGAGGTATTCTCGGCTCTATGATCTGCTGCGATTTAGAATTTCACATTATGACCTTCAAAAAGGGTGATTTCAATTTTTTTATGTTTTGTAATGGTTATATAGCATTGCAATGTTGAACTTGGTGGACTTGGTAAAAAATGGATGGGCATGTTTACTATGATTTACAATGGTTTACTATGGTTATTGTGCATTGTGATGTTCATCCTAGTTCAATTTTATCAATTGCTATGTTCATCAATGGTTAAGCCATAGTATGACATGAATAAAGGGTTATCTCACATTTAACATTCGTCAAAGTTTTTCTTAGATTGAAACATCCCCAATGATTTCGTCATATTGTTATGTTCATCTAAGTTGACTTATGTCAAATAATTATGTTCCTCAATAGTTATGTCAGGCATCCAAGGATTGGTAACCAAGTCCACCATGTTGAATGTCATAATGCAACACAAGCATTAAGAAATATAAAAAATTTGACATATCACTTTATGAGCATTTTTGTTGCATTGTAATGTCCATGAAGGTTTATTTCACATTGTGACATTCATGAAGGGTTTTGTGACATTGCAATATTTGTTAAGGGTTATGTCGAATTTGACATAAGGGTTATGTCATATTACAATGACCATAGGTGGTTTTGTCCCATTATGACATTCACGAAGTGCTATATTGAATTATGGCATTCATCAACAGTTATGTCACATTGTGATGTTCGTCAAGGGTTATGTTGCATTATGACAGTCATCAATGGTTATGTCAAATTTTTCATAAGGGTTTTATCATATTGTGACAATCATCAAGGGTTATGCAAATTGTGATCTTTCTTATGTCATATTGTGATGTTTAGTGAAATTTATGTTCATCTTCAACTATTTCATCAAGGGTCAAATTTGTGATGGTTCTTAATCATTATAGAAGTTATCATAGAAAGTGATTCACAATCATTAGTTCAACTTATGGGAAAAAATATCCTAATTTAAAATCATTTCAAAATTCTAAATAATATGAATAAAATACACCTAGGTCTCTGTATATTATTTTGAAAGCATATTGTTGTTCAACCTCACTTGCCATAGGTCTCATCATGAATTTTATGTTTAACATGCTAATAATTATTTTTCTTTATACATGAATTTAGTAAATATTATAGCATACATGATTTTTCCAAACCATATTGCAATATTCTTATGTTTATCTTCAAAGTAAGCATTTGACTGTAAAAATATCTTTGGATATAATTATTTGTCAGAGTCGAATGAATACAGATCACAATTGATAATCAACCTATGCAAAGTAGGCATTAATGCTTTTATTAAATCAAATAGACTTCCAATTCCATCAATACAAATTTGATGAGAATGCAAAATTATAGCATACTAGTGTAAATACTTGTAACCAAGAATGCACTAGGGATCCATCATAACCTGGTTATGTAGATTTAGAAAACAGCTAAATAACACATGATTTTAAATTTCTCATCTAAATTGCCAATACAATGACGAGATATGAATTGAACCTACTTACTACTACGAATTTGGAGTTCAACAAGATTTGCTTCATATCAAAATCAGAATGCTAGCATATGCAGCATATGCATTTGATATTGTCAAGTGTCAATTAGAAATGGGCGAGTTATCATTCTTCACCCAACAAATCCACCTTGGCATAGATAAAGTAGTGATAAAGTAGCAGAAACAGAAATTACCATAAGTGGAAACTAACACTATGAAGAAATATGGAAATGGGCTAAAAACAATATGAAATGTTGGGGAAAATTGAAATAGTGGGTGGGCACATCCACCACTACCAAATAGAACGTTTCAAATGCAAAGGTAAATGGAATTGAAAGAAGAATGGCATGCTACATTGCCAACGAATTACTATTAATCATTACAAAACTTATTAATCAATCCTAGTAATGGCTAATAACCAATCTCATAATTACAAGAAAGTTATCACGTTGAATCCTTAACCTCAATTTATAAAGGGAGTATCAATATTTCTATTTCATTAATCTCACCTATATTTGTATATGGCATTTGAAATTTTAAATAAACTATATTTACTATTTAAGAGTTGAAATGAATGCTCAGTAGTCTTATAATGTTAATTATTATAACAACCTGCAACCCTAGAGCTCGACATTACGTATAATGAAAACGCCTAGACTTAATGCTGGATAAAGTTCGAACCACGAAGGTCGGGATTGAGCCAACACACGTACAATAAGCACGTGATGGATTTTCAACAGCGTTAAGATTAATCTATCTCAGACTTGGTGAAGCATGAACAGTTTTCAAAGTTGAATAAAGATAATCAAATGGGAATTCCATTCGATTCACGGAACCATTAAATCCGAGTCAAACTAATCCTCAAATTATAAATATTTATATCCTTGAGCTTATTTACATTTTTTATCGTTGAGATTATTTATATTTATACATGTCAAAGTCTATCGAAATGTCGGCGCCGATGCATTCATATCATTGAATCGACTTAGAGATACGATTTATAAAATAGAAGGATGGATTTATAATATAAATTGTTCCTTATATTTATATAAGTAATATTTTTATATTAGTATAGTTATTTAAGTTATGATATTTGAACATTTATAGATTATAAGTTAAGTGCCATGAATAAGTTATTTGTTGTTTATTTTATATGTTTATTTGTAATTATTTATTGTTGTCTATGCTTTGAATAAGTTATTTGTTGTTTATTTTATATGTTTATTTGTAATTATTTATTGTTGTCTATGCTTTAGCTTATCACCTGTTACTTTCTTCTGAAATAGGTTGTTTATCATTACTTGTTTTCTATGCATGAGTTTCCATAAAACTTTCTTGTAAAATAGATTGTCTATCATTACCTTTTCTATACATAAATTCGAGTTATCCATAAATTATCCATACATCACTTACCATTAACTATATATTAACATTCTAAAATAAAACTTTAAAAAGAACTTTCTTAAAATGACTTTCATTCTCTGCACATTCAGATTAGGACAACTATAACGATTAATGTAAGGTGAAACCCTTTTTACGCATCAACGTGTCGTAGGTTTTCAGGACAGCTCGAGTGGCTTCGTTATTCAAAATTCATTGAATTGCCATACATGGATAAGATTGGCTTCGTGTGGTTGGTATTTGTCGCGTTTAGGACAGTCTGATTTATTTTTATGAGTTATAACATTACTTTTTTAACGTAAAAGTAACGTATATATATTCAAAAGCTACTTTATTAAATAGAATATTTTTTCCATAAAAACAATCTCATCTCATCTTATATTGATTGGAAATACACTCTTCAAGTACTAGGTTAAAATATAACAGAGAAAATCTTATGATTTGCAAACATGTGTAGGTATCTCACGTTTCGGTATCTTATAATTTAGGGGGGTTAAATCTGTCTCATATTATTATGTCCCGAGATTTTGAGTAAACATATATCAATTGGTATCGAAATTATAATGAAATGTGTTACATATCTAATGAACTTGGAATCGTAACGGTAATATTTAGGTAATATTTAGTGTTCCATGTAAAAGAGATTTAAGATTAATGTGATCAAAATGAATTTATTCTTATTACCATGAATATGTTAGAATAGGTTAGGTTAAGTTAGGACAATATTAGATGTATTAGTTATAAATTATTTTATAATTTATTTATGGGAGATGTTGTCATATAAAGTAGAAAGTAATAAAATGTGTGTTGTATGGTAAAAAATAAATTAAAACCAAATAAAAAGTAAAGCAAACTATGTCTACTCATAAAAAAAATAAAAACAAAAACTAGCATAGATCCATTTCATTTATTAATTATGATTGAGGTGTAATTTTTTTTTAATATATGTAAATTTAAGATGAAAAAAATAAATTTCTTAAATTTTTTATAGATTCTAATTTAAGATGAATCTATAATGATAATACACTACAATATCATGCATAAAAATGCAATAAACTCCATTTATTTAAATATATAATTTAAAATTTAGATTTAAAAGTGAATGATTTTAAATACAAAGATTAAGTAAACAATTTCAGACTCCACTTCAATTTTAATTTCAATTTCAATTTCAATTTCAGAATCCACTTCAATTTCAAGCGATGAGCGAGCAATTTCATACTTCTATAAAAATTTGTTCAAACTCCACTTCAATTTCAAATTCAAATTCCTCTTCAATTTCAAAGGATGAGCGAGCAATTTCAAACTCTTGTTCATTTTCAATGTAATTGGATAGATGGGCAATTGAAAAGAACGTCTTGCTGGGTTTTTCAAATGTTTTTCCCTGTGCCCGCCTTTTAGTACCTACTAAACCAATAGGTCTAAATATATTCCTTTTTGGAATGTATGTTTCCATTTTCGTACGTTTAGACCCCTGTTAAGTGCATTGTATGCTAGTCATGGGCTGTGAAGGTTGAAAAGTTTCCAATATAGTTTATCAAAGAAGAACCAGAGGCTACGAAACACTCATTATATGTGTATGTATCACAACCATCAATCAATGGGCAGGTTTTACAACATGCATGCTATTGTGTTAATAGGAGAACGGTAAAGTTGGCACTTCTCTCAAAAGTGATGGGATAACTTTCTTTCATCTCCCACACTATGACCGATAAGAAAGAGTATTTCTTTCTTCTACAAGGCCCAGCCTCCCATGGATCATTTTAGTATACTCATTAGATGTTTCCAAGTGTATTATATCATGTAGTTTTTAGTAGTAGTAGTAGAATCTTGAGGAAAATTTTGCAAGAGCAATATTAATATCAAAATTAGCACAACCACTTAATTTGTGGTTCATAAATATCTATAGGTCTCAAGTTAAGTGTCATGAACAAGTTATTTGTTACTTGTTCTCCATGCTTAGTTGTAATCACTTGTTGTCTATGCATGAGGTTACCTTCTTTAATTAAATGTGTTGTTTGTCACTAGGTGTTATCTGTGAATGACTTAAGAGTTATCCATGTCATTTTCTTATATTTCTTTTTTTAACAATATTTATTTTGAATTTTGAAAGATGTCCATAAAATCAATCTGAACAATTTACTTGTCACATCCTCTTTAAATTTAGGAAAAGTGCTTTTATTATTGAAATGCATTGAAATTATACTATCCAAGGTCGTTTTTATCTCCCAAGTATATTTTCTGAAAAAATTGATGGTCATTAATCAGAATTCCAAGATATACCCATGGGAATCGACACATTGGAAAAACAAAGTTTAGGATGCGTCTAGTAGCTTCTGCAGCATTAGCCAATCTATTATTAAACAAACGACCTACCCGAACGAGTAGATTTCAGTGGTCTCTTACGCCCTGGGGCTAATCTCCAACATTCCATCTTGCACATGGTAGTCTTTGGTTTCTTTTCCTTGTCTTATTTCCTATCATTGTAAGATGTAGAACCTACAAACATAAAAAATATTATAATTGCTAGAATCCATGCTATCCATGTAGGGTAGGGCCAACACATGTTGACTTAGGTCTAATGGCCTCCTATTTAGTTCAACCATCAAATGGATGGCATGTCAAAAAATAATTTTTGAATTTCCCAAAATTACAAACCAGCCCAACCTAAATGCAGCCGTGGAAGCGAAGTGAAGTCGAAAGGTAAGGTTGAAAGGGACGAAGTGTAGTATGGTCGAAGCAGGAGATGGGGTCAACAACTGTAGCAGAGTCAGAGAAGTGTAGAGGTCAAGGTGAAGTACTTAGCAGCCGTTGGAGGTTGTTGAGGAAGTTATGAGCAGTTATGAAGGTGGTGGGATGATGCACAATTATGGACTCCTTTAAAGACACTTTAGATGCCACATAATACTGAAAAAACCTGGAACGTCTGACTTTAGGTGACAATTAGGGGTACTTCCGTAACGGATTTTAAGATAAAGTAAAAAGACAAAAGATAGGTAATTGAATCAGCTTTCATAATATATAACATTTATCTATAAAAAATTTGTGTAACTTATTATAAAATTAGTTTCCGTTAAATTGGGTTTTCAAATTTTCAGCACATCATAACATATATGTTTGTGCGGGTGCAACACTTATTGAGGTAAATGATGTCCATTTTGAATAAAATCTTGCAGACATATAAAGGACATATGGGCCTAGTGCATCACTATTGTTTCAAAAAATTTCATGAATTATTTTTTTTTATTATTAATTTTAGAAGTCAAAAAACCTTGAAATTAAAACGTTATGTGCGAGTGCAACCCTTTAGAGGCAAAATTTAATGAAATCATTGTTTTCTATATATGAGATTGTAGAGCTCAGTCTCCTCTAGTGAACCATATAGTTTTCTTGGGAAATGGTGAAGGCAATAAAAGGTTATATAAAAACGAATGGATGTATGTATTTTCAAAAACTGACGTGTGTCATTTAGAAAATTAATAATAAATAAATAAAACATACATTTTTATGAAAAAATTACATATTCAGAATCGTCAGATTATACTCTATAATATTTTATATTTTCATAAAAAAATATTGAGTTTTTCATAGCAAAACATGCCATTGAAACTGAGCATATTGATAGAGTTCAAAATTATAGGCAATGGCCCTGGCTTTTTTGTTCTAGCCAATAGGTTCGGCAATCCGAAGCTATTTCCGAACATCATCCCAAGCCTTGTTTCCGCCGAGTTTTTAAATTTTGAATTAACGCATATGCATTATAACGGATATGCGGTTTAGACTTGTTCATATCGCATATGTGTTATAACGCATATGCGATATAACGGATATGCATTTTGGTTTAGTAAAAAAGAGTAAATAGAGAATAAAGATTATTAGATAAAAGAGTGGTATAAAGATTATTCTTTTGAAATGTAAGATAGCATCCCATCATGGTTAATATAACATTGTCTAACATGACAAATGGGTTCGGAAACAATACATCTCTGTTTTCAACTTAGTTATATTTGATATATTACGTAGTATGGGGTAGTATGGTATAAAGTATAAACTCACATCAAAGTGAATGGGACATCTAAGAAGCCAAATGGTGGATTGTTATTGATGAAGTAATAGGGATATTGTGGTGAGTATAATTTGGTTTTAAATCCATTTTCAAGGGTTAGGGATTTCATCCTTGCCGTTTTAATAATTTTCCTTGTACCCTATCCTAGGTATGAGATTTAATAGGCACCGAAGAAAAATCGATTCAAATATATCTCAAGAATTCCATCTTCACTATTGTGTAGTCTCCTAGTATAGAACTTCACGTTACTACACTAAGATAGTTGAAATTTGTTGTTTTGATGTATAGTTCACTATGCATCTATTGATTGATGTTATTGATGAGAACCAACATATCTTTGCATTTATTTTGTTAATCAATCTTTCTTTGATATTAGTGTAGTTAAATGACTTCAAGTAGGGTTTTTTATTTAATGACAAATTTATTATATAACTTAATAATGCTCTACTTGAGTTGATGATGATTATGGTTGTTATTAATGTCCATTGAGACCAATTTTGATCTATCAAACCTTTAAAAAGGTAAGGAGTCACTTGGTTTTCTTTAGAATTATATTTCTGTGCTCGAAACTTTTAAGAGAAATTCATAAATCACCATAGTTTTGATGAGTTAAAATGTTAGGAAGGTTGGTATTGTAACAAATATTTTGAATTTGGGATGAAATGTGGGTGTATACATGACATTTTAATGTGTTTTGTTTCTATAATGATCTTTTATAGTTTAATCACATTACACTATTGATTCAAAAACAACAAATCATTTAACTAGAAATTTTTCAACAAATAATTTAACTAGAAATCTTGATGATTGATCCTCTCACTCACTCCATACCTCACTTTCTCCCTACTCCTCTCCTACCTCCCCTTCTCCCTCTCTCCCCCATAATTCCTTCTCTCTTTCTCCACCCCCTTCTCTTTCACACACATCCACACACCCTCTAAAACAATTCTTTTGTTGCCCTTCCCTCCCGCCAAAACTATTTCTCTCTTCCCCCTACCTCCCTCCCTCCCTCCGTCCCTCCCTCCATGTGTTCCATCCTATCACTCACTCCATCCCTCACTTTCTCCCCCCTACCTCTCTCTCCACCTTCAAGCCTTCATCCCTCCTTCATTTCTCCATCTTTCTCTCCTATCCTTAATATCCATGGTCTCTCCCTCTATCTCTCTCTCTCTCTCTCTCTCTCACACACACACACACACACACACACACACAATCTCTCATCTCTATCCCTCGGTGTAACCATCCTTGACCATCCTTCATTTCCCTAAATACCTACTCTCTCATTGTTTTATCGCTAATCAATGTAATGTTGGGGCATGAGCCACCCCATAGATCGTCTGGATGGAATCTTGGGAGTCTAAATTGTATTATAAGGGGATAAGGGTGACATTATAGGTTTTGGATGGTAGGCATGGGTCTCTGGACATTGACCATAGTCATGGAAGAAAATATGGTCCAATGAGTCTCTAAATCAACACACATGCACTATAGATGGAATATTTGCACTGTAGTGGGATATGGGTGTAATTATGAGGTTTTATGCACTAAGGATGGGTCTCAGGGTCTTAACCATGTAATGGGACAAAAGTGTAACAGAACAAGTCTTAAACCACTGCACATGCCTTCAAAGGGGATACTTAGCCTTAATATGGGATATATGTGCCATTAGACTATTTTATGCAATGAAGATTGTTCTCGAGGCATTGACCATGGTCATATAGGAACCATTATGAATATTTCCAGACAAAACATAGTTCTAAAGCCACTGTACCATGGTCCAAGGATAAATCCAATCTTCTAGGGATTAAATGATGTTTTCATGGTTCATGGTTAAATGAGTTTTCAATAGTTGATATGCACTAAATCGCATATGCGATTTAGTGATCACGTTTTTAACAAACTGGCCATTTGTAAAAAGCGTAAAAAGCATATAGTTCATATCGCATATGCGATATAACGCATATGTGTTAAAACAGAGATGCGTTATATCGCATATGTGATATTTGTTTAATAAATAATCTTGGGTTGCGTGTCGTGGGCCAGTTTTACTATACAGGAAAAGACATAATTCTTATGAAACCCACGTAGAGCATATTGTTTAACCTGCAATTTAATCATTTATTACACAAATCCATAGGTTTTGTATAATTTTGGGTGGATTTCAATGGGGAATCCACATAATAGAGTTGGGAAGTCAGCGAGGAAGATGCTTACACCCGAAGAAGCTGAAATTAAAAAAGAAAAGAAGATGGAACATTCAAGAAATCATTGGCATTCATTGGATGAGCAAATAATTCCCATTCCCACTCAACAGATACCCTGGCAAAGAGGCTGAGGAAGATATTACAAATTTTATGCAATCTGGTTATAACCAAGATGAAAAATTTTGGTCCATTATTAATCGAACAACCCTTTGTAGAGCTCAATCATTATGTTCCTCACGAGACTCTGCAACAACCATGCCAGGTGGTTCAATCTCCTAATCGAAGTTGTCATCCTGTAGTGGATGTAAATGTCTCTCCAACAATTCAAACGATAAGAAACCTTGCATCAAAACAAAAGAGAACTCCTAAACGCGTACAAGTGGACAAGAGCAAATTGACTTCCATGGAAGGTAAGGTGGCTAAACACACAATAATTAGTCATTGTTCTCAAATAATGAAACAATATTTTGAACCAAAATATGAAGCCGGTAAATGTCAATTGTTTTTAGCTTTGATTAAATCTAGAAGTATGGCAAATGTTAGAAAAAAGTTAGGCATAAGAACATTGAAGAATACTGAATCAAGTAATCACATTGTTAAATCTCTTACTACTACATTCACATAAATTGGTAAAAAAACTCATTCAAAAGACTGTAATGTGGCTCGCCGCGTATTGGCTAAATCAATTGTATCTAGATCCACAAGACAACATTGTTTACTTAAATGCACATAAGAAATTGTCCCTTTACATCCAAAGACACTTAAAAAATATTCAGTAAGAAGAGACAAACTTGATGTACAGGGACAAATGGATACATTATGGGAATTTAGCCGTAGGTTTCCCCGCAAAGACATGAAGTTGGTCGAAGCAGTGAAGGGACTAGTGCACACTCTTTGGCATGATAACACTAGGCCTTCTTCTAACACAAAGGATGTGTTAAAACACGTTAGGGGTTCTATGAACAATGAAGGGCATGTTAAACATTACCTTGACATGACACAAACTCAATTGTTTGAGATGTTTAAAGTTGCCCACGTAGAGCTAAGGCTCGGGCAAAGATCTTTTGAAAAATGTGAGCCTTGGTATGTTAGAATCTATAGAATCCGGAACACTTGTTGCTGTAGATACCACATAGAGTTTGATCTATATTATCATACATTTGCACATATACGTCATTTTTTGCACCCTAACCATGTGCAGGAATGCTCAAGTATAGTACCCGCCAATGTCATCTAGATATTTCATCCATAGCATAATGTGTCCGAGGCAAGAAGGGAAGACACGTTACTTAAAACAATGTGTAGAGGGTTCTTGCAACAATTGTGGTGGGCTATCTTTATGGTCCGATTGCATCCATGAGAGTGAACATCAAGCATTCGGTAATGCAATTGTCGAGAAGCAGAACTTTCAGTATGAGACATATCAGCTACATGATGGGAAAGAAATCAAGAAGATTAAATTGGTGACTTCACAGGTGACAATCTACATGAAAAATGTTCATTTAACTGAGTGTACATTGTTTATATGTTGTCTTATAACATTGTTTTAAATATTGATGTATATTTTAATATTCATGTAAATATTTTTATGTTGTTTTATAACATTGTTTATTTTTTTCCACCAGGTGCAAGTATGTGATTTTATTCCAGAGTTCCGTGGAAAGATCTAGTAGTACATTCAGCATGTTGATACGGCATGGTGGCAAGATGAGCAACTCAGAATATGTCGGGACACCTTCCCTCTTGGAACAATACTATCAGTGGTTGACTTTGCGGAAAATTACACCCTACAACCACAAAATGAAATACAAAGTCAATACTATCACTTAGAGCAGGTGAGCATAATGGTCCATATCACTTATGAACATGGGCCAGATAGCAATGAAGAGAAACGTGTGATATTGAAAGAGTCACTTTTACATCAGTGACGATCGGACCCATGACATCCATCACGTGCAACATTGCTTTCAGTTGTTCTATGATCATGTGATAGCTATGGATATACCATTTTATCATCATTTGATTTGGTCAGATGGTTGTGCTAGACAGTTCAAGAATGCACATGTATTTCAATGGTTGTGTTTGTTGCACATAAAATACAAGGTGCCACATACATGGAACTACTTTGAAACAGGTCATGGAAAAGGAGAGCACGATGGTGCTATTGCATGCATAAAAATTTCCCTTTGAAGGGAAGAGATGAAGTTTACAGGTGCTCGCCTTCGAGATGCTTCATCTATAGTCGAATAGTGTGCATTTTTTATGGGAGAACAAGCAACAAGGAAACACCTAGTGCGGAGAATATTCTGGGAGGTGATAGATGTGGACCGATCCCAAACACATCGGGTGAAGACAGTGCATGGAACTCGAGGTTTTCATTCAATTAGAAGCTCAGACAACTTGGCCCTACAAATTTGGACAAGATTGAAGGCTTGCTTTTGCAGTTCCTGTAACATAGATGAATGGGATGATTGTGAGTATACAGATACAGTTGATACATGGGATTGAGTGACACTTGGCACTGATTTCAAGGGGGTTAATGAAATAGACCATTTGGAAGATGATCAGACATATATTTCTATAGACTATGATCAAATATCGGATCTCATGCAACTAGGTACAAAAAAGTAAATTAGTAGTACCTAAATCACTACAAGCCCTTACATTGAAAGAAATTTTATATATGTTACATGCAAGACCTTTTTTAATATTTATGTATTTTTAACCTTTTTCGATTTCCTTTCACAAGTCAGATATATGCAATGGTTTCCCCAAAAAATAATGAATGGGGTTCTGACTATTGGTTGGCACATTGCTTAGAGGGGAAACAAACCCTTCTCGAACCTGTTACAGATGATGAAAATATTGAATACCCAATTGGCTCGATGGTTATAAAAGGGGAGTACCTGACACTAGCAGCACAACAAAAAGGAAGGGTGGGTATGTATATCAAGATATAAACCAGGAGCTATTGTATACCACTTCACCAACCTGGTAGTTGGTATAAACATCAAGCTGTGCACAATTTTGAAAAAAAATAGGTCACATGTACAATACTTGCTACCTCATTTAGAGCATGAGAGATTGATGGACACCATCTGTAGCAGAGATGATCTAGATGGCCTACTCGAGTGAGTGCATTGTCAATTGTTACTAGAGTGTCCAGTGTGGCTAGATTGTCAAGTGCGTTAAACTTAATCCTTAAAGTGTGTGTTGAAGCACAATTTCAATTATTTAGCCTTCAGTTTATTCCCAATGTACTAATTTGTGAATGTCGGATACCATTCACAGACATAATTTACTGGACAAGTTATAAACATGATCCTACAACCTCGGGTGAGTTATCTATAAATAATGTTTGCACATTTTCCTTATTTTCTTATGAGAGTACTAATGTTTTGCCTTTCCTGTGCCTAGGATACAAACACTATTTATGGCACATTGGAGGCGCCAAGAACAACCGGTGTCTTTAGACAACACCAAATAGAAATCGGAAAATAACATGCTCTTGAGTCAAGTTTATCTTTGAATCATCTTCATATGCCAAAAGTTATTTTGTATGTCAATTTCATGAATATTTCTGCCAATTTTTACATATGACCAATAAAACTTAAAACTAGCAATTATCAACAAGTATGATAGTTCTCTTCTAACTTCTTTCAACACCTCATTTTGTTTCTACATCTTAGTCATGCATGCATGTGAAATTCCACTTGTGATCCATGTTCAACCCTATTCATTTTGGTTCATGTATGTGCATAGCCGAGGTATATGGCCTTTTTGTTTCATGTATGTGCATAGCCTAGGTATATGGCATTTTGTTTCATGTATACATGCATATCCTATTCATTTTGTTTCATGTATGTGCATAGCCTAGGTATATGGCATTTTGTTTCATGTATACATGCATAGCCTATTCATTTTGTTTCATGTATGTGCATAGCCTAGGTACATGATCTAAAGCTAGAGAGTTCATAAAACCCTATTTTTTAGTTCCATGTCTCAATTTGTGAACCCTAGTTTTATTATGCGGTGTCTAGTTCATGAAACCCTAGCTGGTTTGTAATTTGTAAGTGTAGCTTAGGCATATTATTGTTGGATTATACATTGGTACAAGAATAATATAGCCTGTGATCTCTAGACACATAGTCTTTTCTTAATGTTGCAACATGTTTTGCGGAGTTGACCCAACAATGCGAGATTGCATGAAAATGTCGTTCTGGGACACTTGGTGACTTTCTGTTTGGGAGCGAAATAACAAATGGAGCGACAAGATTGCATGCCATTGGCTCCCGGTAGTGTGTATGGGCAATGCCGATGTGGGACCAATGCCATCACTAGCTCGGTGAAGTGTTTTGCAGAGTTGACCCAACAATGTGAGATTGCACTGATGGAAACTTAGCAAAACCCTAGTTTACGAAATCAATGCACAATGAAGTCACTGGGCCATGGAAACACGGAGGCGAGGCTACCTAGAGGTAATTGCATGCCAGGAGAGCAACGGAATCGATAGTTCCTTGATCCGACCTCTGGTTGCCGAGTTATGTCCAGTTGCAAGTCGCATGAAAATGTCGTTCAGGGACACTTGGTGACTTTCTGTCCGGGAGCAAAATAACAAATGGAGCAGCAAGATTGCATGTCATTGGATACCGGTAGTGTGTATGGGAAATGCCAATGTGGGACCGCTTCCAACACTGGCTCGGTGAAGTGTTTTGCGGAGTTGACCCAACAATGCGAGATTGCATTGATGGAAACTGAGCAAAACCCTAGTCTACATTGGGATTCTAGACTATGTTCATGTTCCTTATCATTTCCTATCAATTTAGCTATAAAACATCCTCGCTTTCCTCCAACAATGTAGGTTATGTAGACCATCCATGATTATCTATGGTTAAACCAAATGTGAAACATGAGGTTGTAGACATAGAACTAGGGATAATACACACTGCGGAGCTAAGTTAGATAAAGTGCCAATGTGTATTCCATGCCTTGTGGTATAAATGAATGTGTCCAAGGGGAAGACAATGACTACAAGGAATGTGTTTTTGTTCTATATATGCCCTAGGAAAAACCTTAGGGGTGAAATTTAACCCATGGGCTAATTTTAGATGTTTTTTTTCAAAACGATGTTCCAATTTTGATTTTTATCTAAAATGATAACCAAATTCCATAGGATAAAATTATTTTACTATAAGCATGGTCAAAATTGTCCATGAACTATATAAAATATTTATGAATTTGAATATTTTAAAAAATATTGTTCAACATTTTATGGTTGGAAATTTAAAAATTGGTAAGATTCATGAAGTTTTCTCCATAATATCATAATATTGTTCAACATTTTATGGTTGGAAATTTAAAAATTGAATACAATGACTAGGCTCTATAATATCATCATACTATAACCATGAACAAAACCCTTCAACACAAGGGATCCACCTTAATCTAGCAAAAAAATGAATGAAAATTTGAAGTGATATGCCATAATATATTTGTTTATTGGAAGACAATGGTTGTATTATTGGACCCAACCTAGTTGATAAGGTGAATCCTGTGGGGTAGTAGGAAGTTGTAAGTGATTAAAAAAGGTCTAAGAGATGAGGTTCTTTTGGATTCCATTTCTAAGGACTAGAGTGGCTACTTGGTATTTGATTTAATAGTTGTGAGTAAAAATGAGTGCTAGAGTTGAGTGGGACTAGGAATGTATCATCAATAGTAAGGATGGGTTTGTTGTAGTATGATTGTAAAGATAAACAAGTTTAGGAGGTCAAGAAGGTTTAGGAGAGGAAGGGGCTATGAAAACTCAAGTTTGTTTGTTCATTAGAAATTAAACTTCTAGATTGGGCTTGTCACTCTAAGAAAGAACATTCACGTCATCATATAGTAAGGCACCTAGAGCCTTCCTTTCTATACCGAACACATTACATTCATTATTTGCAATGCCAACTCTTCTCCAGCAAACACAAAGCCATAAACCTAAAAACATATTCAAGCATATAGATATGCAAGGCATATAATACACATGTCTCCATCCCATATCAAGTCAACCATATATATAGGTAAATCTGAACGTTGCTTTATATTATAGATGTACATCTATAATGTTTTCAAAAATGGCATGCCATGGCCATAATACAAAATTGTGGATCATTGATTTGGATCTTAGGGGATGAGACCTGGAAGGATTGAATGCCGAGAGAGGAGGAGAAGAGATAGCTTCAAAACTGAAGCAAACAATGAACCAGCTGTGAGAAAGACAAAGTAGTGAGATCTGAGCTATAAATAACATAGATGGACAAACATAGAATAAATATGCCACATGGAGGGGTGAGGCTGAAAGAGGTTTCTTTGAGCCTCACCTCTCAAACTATATTAAGAAAGACACTCAGAACCAATACCCCAATAATAACTTAATAAAATAAGAGAAATGTAGGATAGAAACCAAATGAGTAACTTGTTATTATGAGAAGGCTTGCTAGGCCTTTATATAGCATTATTACAATGTGTCTTGAGACCATACCATGGGCCAAAACTATGTGCTACCAAATACCATGGATGAGAGAGGGTGGCCTCTCAATTTAATACTTTTATGGCTTATACATCCTAATTTAGACCATATGCCCCTTAAAATTCGGATCATTCCTCCCCCCTTAGAAAATGATGGTCCCCATCATTTCATGCTAAAAAGAGACCCATGATTACAATGTGCTAGTTACCAATGAAGAGAAGGGTTTTGTGTGGTTGACCCATAACCGTGGGTTTTGCAAGGTTGACCCATAACCGTGGGTTTTTCAAGAGTGACCCATAACCATGATGGCAATGACAAGCTTGATTCCAATGAAGAGAAGATTTTTGTGTGGTTGACTCAAAACCATGGGTTTTGTGTGGTTGACCTATAACCGTGGGTTTTATGTGGTTGACCCATAACCATGGTGGCAATGACAAGCCGTTGTTTCCACTGAAGAGAAGAGTTTTGTGTGGTTAACCCATAACCGTGGGTTTTGTGTGGTTGAACCACAACCATGATTACAATACATAACTATGGGTTTTTTGTGGTTAACCCATAACCATGGGTTTTGTGTGGTTTACCCATAATCGTGATTACATTAAGATTTTTAAAAAATCAAAAATTCATGATCTTTGGTGCAGTTGATGTCTTGCTGCAAATACATTCATAGCTTCTGATGCATGTACTAAAATTCAATTCTATTGAAGACCCATTTGAGACCTCGAAGAGACCTTTCCATCCATATAACATACTTGCTCTGGGGTGGCCCAGAGATTGAGAAAATGTTTGTTGAAGTTTAAGAGATGCACACACACTATTTTGCAGACATATGTTGCTTCAGTCGATGATATCTCTCAAACCAGAAAGCCAAATGGAAAACCACAAAATACCCATTTTAGTTGACATAAAGAGCTTTCCAATGAGCTATGGTAGAGCCTCAAAGAAATTTTTTGGAGTCTGTCGCACTTGTTTAAAGTTGTTGTACGTCTGACTGCATTGTGTACAAATATGTACTACTTCAAACAAACATATCTCACAAACTAGAAAACAAAATGAAATTACGTGAAATACCCACTTTAGATGACAAAAAGAGATTTCCAATGAGCTATGGAAGAGCCTTTGAGACATTTTATGGAGTCTGTAGTACTTGTTTAAAGTTGTTGTACGTCCAGCCACATTATGTACAAACACTTGCTACTTCAAACAAGCATTTCTCACAAACCCGGAAATGAAAGGAAATTCCGTGAAATACCCATTTGAGCTGACGAAATTACCTTTCTGATGAGCTATGGTATAGACTATAAAATTTCCTATGAAGCCCATGGCACATGTTCAAAGTTTGCTGAATGTGAGAGTGTTGAGTATAGGGATGCCAAGGGTTTGTAGAGAAGCATGGGTTGTTGTAGAGGTTGTGGAACCTCCGTTGAACCCGCATAATGCTTCAAAATCTTGTCCCGATGGAGAGCATATCCACTCTGATACCAATGATCCGGATCTTAGGGGCTGAGGCCCAGAAGGCTTGAATGCCGAGAGAGGAGGAGAAGAGATAGCTTCAAAACTGAAGCGAATAATGAACTAGCTGTGAGAAATACAAAGTAGTGAGATCGGAGCTATAAATAACATTGATGGACAAACATAGAATAAATATGCCACATGGAGGGGTGAGGCTCAAAGAGGTTTCTTTGAGCCTCACCTCTCAAGCTATATTAAGAAAGACACTCAGAACCAATACCCCAATAATAACTCAATAAAATAAGAGAAATGTAGGATAGAAACCAAATGAGTAACTTGTTATTATGAGAAGGCTTGCTAGGCCTTTATATAGCATTATTATAATGTGTCTTGAGACCATACCATGGGCCAAAACTATGTGCTACCATATACCATGGATGAGAGAGCGTGGCCTCTCAATTTAATACTTTTATGGCTTATACATCCTAATTTAGACCATATGCCCCTTAAAATTCAGATCAATCATACTATACATCTATGTGTACATACAAACAAAACGATACATGTATGTATTCCCCCTATACATGGATTCTATATGTACCCCCCTATACATGATTTCTATTTATCCCCCTTTTCACTGCCAATGTCAGTGGCTAATGAGGAGTCTATCTTTCTTTTGCGACTGCTCGATGGCATTCCCCAACGATCCGCAGGAGGACGCATTCTCAATATCGGAGACTGCACACAAACCAAAATTTGTTATAAGTTAGTTTACCAAGCTATAAAAATAAATACCACATGATGTACATTTGTTCAAATTCCAAGCAAATATAACATTTTTACTTACCATGCGTGTATAAGTCCTCGGCACTAAAACTACATGTGCTTGGGTGGGGGGGCATGGAAGGTCATCAGTTGCCCCAATTGGGTGCTCTTCAGGCACCACTAGCTCAGTAGATGCTTGCATAAAGTAACATACATGTCAATGTTAGAAAATACAAAGAAAACAAGACATATATACTACATGGACGGATAATGACTCTTTCAAAGAAAGTGAGACATACATGTACCTAGGGGGAGCAAAGGTGGGTCACCAACAACCTCGGTTGGGTGCTCTTCAGGCACCATTGCATCACTAGATGCCTGCATAAAGTAACATATGGACCAATGTCAGCAAATACAAAGAAAATGAGACTGTATATAATATTTATGGACGTACAAGGACCTTTTCAAAGAAAGAGAGACATGTACACACGTACCTGGGGGGGGGGGAGAGGTGGGTCACCAACAACGTCAATTTGGTGCTCTTCAAGCACCACTGCATCACTAGATGCTTGCATAAAGTAACATATGGACCAATGTCAGCAAATACAAAGAAAATGAGACTGTATATATATACTATGTATGGACGTACAATGACCTTGTCAAAGAAAGAGATCCACATACACGTACCTGCGGGGGGGCGGGGGGGAGAGGTGGGTCACCAACAACGTTGATTGGGTGCTCTTCAAGCACCATTGCATCACTAGATGCCTGCATAAGGTAACATATATATGTCAATGTCAGCAAATACAAAGATCTAACAAGACTACATATATATACTACATGGATGGAAAATGGCTTTTTCAAAGAAAGAGAGACATGTACACGTACCTGGGGGGGAAGAAGGGGGTCACCAGTGGGTGGAATACTAAACATTGGCCCTACTAGATGGTAAAAAAAAAAAACTAACCATAACCAGGATACGTAACAAAACATAAAGATACAATTAGAAAATTTCTTTAAATAATTAAACGCATACATGTTTCAAATCATTAAAAGCATATAATTAAAAGCATGTAATGAAAAGAATACCTGAGTCTGGGAATCATCCTCTATATGGAAGGGACTAACCTTGGATTCCACAAACTCATCATGCCCACCCTGCATAAAACATATTGTATCGAGTTTAAGACGTATTGAATGTTGTAGTCTCTAAATTATAAATATGTAAATTACTCGATGACAAATTAAAAATAAAGTTCTTACAGCTAATGGTGAAGCACCAAAATCATATACAACATTGACTGCTGCATCAATGGCATCAGCATCAACTACCGGATTACGTGGATATGGGGTGTCATTAGACACCAGCTGTATATTTATTCACGTAAATTGTCAGATAATTATTTAAATATAAATAAATTACAAAACAATTGAAAACTGTGATATAAAACAAAATATATATACTATGTAAATAATTAATGTTACTTACATATCGGAGTAATCCATCACCCCAGAACTCTGAAGCAGGCCCATAGCATATGCGTCGACACGATGTGCAAGGGTGTGGAATAACCTGATGCTCTGAAGACTCTGCATCACCGGTGCGATGTGTAGCTCTGGTTTGGTCTGGGACCTAAAAGGTGGATCCTGACTGTGAAATGGTCCAGCCTCGGAAGTGCCAACCCCTTGGCCTACATTGCCTTGGATGGCAGTCCCATGTTGAAGCAATGTATCAGCCAAATCTAATAAGGACTCCTGCATATCATCAAGAACTGGACCCGCTGGAGGATATAACCGAGGGGGGTTTGGTGTGCGTGGAGGGTGTCGCACACGGTTAGAATCGGTCCTACCCCCTTCCCTATCTTGGGGCATCCCATGACCTACACCCTGGAACTCTAAAATGTCAAAATAGTTCACATGTTTCCCTAGGATAAATTCTGCATACAACTTCCTAAGGAAATAAAACGGGATGTCTCTATTCCCGTGAGGGTCTTCATCAAAGACCATGTACCAACGATCCATCCAATTGGCTTTAATATTTGGTTCCACTCACCAATCTATAGAAATGTGTGGTCGACTAGTGCGTGGAATCAATCCGGTGTTGGGGTCTCGAAATAAGGAAAACAATTGGTCTTTGGTTATCTTTAATTTGTTTACATCTTTGTAGCTCAACCTAGTGGAATAGTATTGCCTCTGGGAATCTATGTACGAGCTAATGTTGTACAGTGCTCCCTGGGAATTGGCAATTGTATTTGTTATGGAGTCGAAGGCCTCCACTAAAGATTGTCTTAAGTGGTCCCCCCCCACCTAAAGAGTGAGCTAAAGCATCTCAGTGAACCCAAACGAGCCAAAATCTCAGAATTACAGTGGTGCTCCTCCTCCATGTGTGGGTTTGTGTCTGGATTTTGGTTTGGGTTTGGGTTTGTGTCTGGATTTTGGTTTGGGTTTGGGTTTATGTCTAGATTTTGGTTTGGGTTTGGGTTTGTGTTAGGGTGTGTGCTCTCTGTTAAGAACAAAACAGTTCAATTTCAAATTTTAATTAATCAATTTCATTGATTGTTTTTTAATACATGTAACAAATTTTATTAAATTGGTTTAAAAAAAAACAAAAACTGGTTTAAATTAACAAACACAATAACGAAAAATTCAAAAGGAATTAACAAACTAGTAAATCTTGCCACCCACCTTCCATTTTATCCGAATTGTGAAATGGCTTGCCTCCTCCTTCTCTCAAATGCAAATCGACATGTGCATTTTTTTGCCTTCGTGATATCGCTGATCCTTCACTGTGCAGATTGGGAAAATGAGGCCACAGGCACTGTGTTTTATATATATATACTTTTTTGCATTACAAATAGCACTTGCGATATATCGTAAGTGCGTTTTTTAACTCTATAAATGAAATTGCTTTTTTTAATCCTAAATATATATGAATTTGGGACCGAGGGCGTGGGCAATGTGTTTTATTTATTTTTTTTCTTTTGCATTGCAAATCGCACTTGTGATATATTGCAAGTGTGTTATTTAACTCTATTAATCCTAAATATATATGAATGAAAATGAGGCCGCGACCACTCTGTTATATATTTTTTTGTTTTTTTTTTTCATTATAAATTGCACTTGGGATATATCGCAAGTGCGTTTTGTAACTCTCTTAATCCTTTAAGATATATATGAATGAAAATGAGGCCGCGGTCACTCTATTTTATATATTTTTTTTTTGCATTACAAATCGCACTTGCAATATATCGCAAGTGTGATATATCGAAAGTAAGACATATCACACTTGCGATATATCGCAGCTGCGTTTTTTAACTCTATTAATCCTTTTTATATGAATGAATAAATGATTGGGGATTTCCTTGGAGTATTAATCCTCTATATATGAATGAATAAATGATTGGGGATTTCATTGGACCAAGGATGAGGGAGACAAGGGCAAATTGAATTCTACAAATACTTAATTAGTATGTCAAAATCCCATCATTTGGACCTTCATTTTTGCCAATGTATAAGGATTTTCACCCCTTTCTCCTTGACTAGGGAGGGACAATTACAACTTTGTCACTCCTTGCAAGCCTACTAGGGAGTGGTAATTACAACATTTTCACTCTATGTCTTTCCTTAGGGGAGTGATAATCATGTTTGGACCATTTGAGCCTGGACATCAAGTGAAGCCCTGCATGGCCACCTAGGGATTTCTTTTTCTTGCGATTACAACACTCAACCACTTGATCTAACCCTATGGGATTTTGTTGTTAAATTTTCAGAATTTACTTCAATATGATCTAGGATCTTAACTGAGAGAACAACATGTACATCAAATCTACAGCATATCAATCATGGACACAATAATGCAAGCACACAAGAGACACAGAGTTTACTTGGGGAAAACCATAAAGGTGAAAAAGCCCAATAACTTCCTCAGATATAGATAGAGCAATGATACAACCAGAATACAAGAGATAGTCTTCTCCTAGCAGTAGAGCCTCCTCCTCCACAAGTGCGCCACTCTCCCAAGTGTGACTGAGAGAATAGAATGTGTAAAATGAGAGAGACACACTCTATATTTATACACTAACTTGACTTGACCTTTACTCAACTAGGTCGGCCTCAACTTAACCACTTAACATAATGCTGACTCGGCTGACCCCCACTAGGGTGGTCTAATAACCCTTTCACCCACATGGCCGACCCCCAATAGGGTGGTCTAACAACCCTTTGACCCACATGACTTATACAGGGCCGACCCCAACAAGGTGGTCTAATAACCCATCAAGTATAAGTTACGACACTTACAATATAAATGACGACACTTCCATACAGAGGAATAATAACATCTCTATAGGAATACAATATACATATATGTGAAATACATTCCAAAGTTACATATAAATCAACACTCCCTCTTAATTAGGAAGGTATTTCTCGACACAGGTCTTCTAGCACAAGTCATCTTCTCTGGATCATCATCACTACTGCTGCTATCTCAATCAATCTCGGAATCTACTCGTCATAGGAATTTCTACAAAGCCAGTCCTTTTTCATACTGGATGTAGGCCAACCACCTACAAGTCTTCATCATCACTGGACATACTATGGAAATATCAGGACTTATTACATGCGTCACAAAACCTTAAAAGAATCTCTTGACTAGCAAGAACCCTAAAGAGCATCTGAGGCCTTTTTCATCCTATCCAGATCTCCAGGACTTATTAGATGTGAACCCACCACAAAACCTCGAAAGAGAATCCCAGGACTGATTACGAGCACAAGGCTCAACCTATCGGATCTCCCAGGGCACAAATTACATGTGGTCACCACAAAACCTCGAAAGAGCATCCCAGGACTGATTACGAGCAAAAGGCTCAACCTATTAGATCTCGCAGGGCACAAATTACATGTGGTCATGGAAAAACCTTGAAAGAGCATCCCAAGACTGATTACGAGCACACGGCTCAACCTATCGGATCTCCTAGGGCACAAATTACATGCCATAGGACAAAACCTCAAAAGAGCATCTACCAGATATCCCAGGGCACAAATTACATGCCATTGGCAAAACCTCAAAAGACTATCTGCAGATCTCCCAGGGCACAAATTATATGTCCTCCCAAGCAAAACCTCGAAAGAGTATTTGCCAGATATCCCAGGGTACAAATTACATGCCATAGGAAAAACCTCGAAAGACTATCTGCAAATCTCCCAGGGCACAAATTACATGCTTATCTGCACAACCTGTTCAATGGCCACAGAGTATCAACCTGATACTCACCATACATCATCTTGGTGTACACATGATCATCCTGATCATCATCACTGCAACATCCTGCTGCAAGTCATCTGGAGCAACATCTTGAAGCTCATCATCCACGATCATCCTGATCATACAGTGCATCTACCTGATGCATACCAAGTATCTACCTGATACATATCATCATACATGATCCACCTGATCATACAATATATCCACCTGATACAAATACAAATACATGATACATATCACCATACATGATCCACCTAATCATACAATGTATCCACCTGATAGATATACAGATACATGGTCCAAGCATCCAACATGATGCATATACAAAATACATACAAATGATCCTACTGATCATATCCAGCATCCAACATGATGCGTACATACATATAAATGATCCAACTGATCATATCCAGCATCCAACATGATGTGTACATACATATACATATAAATGATCCAACTGATCATATCCAGTATCCAACATGATGCGTACATACATATACATATAAATGATCCAATTGATCATATCTAGCATCATCCTGATGCATATACAGAGCAGTAACTAGAGCATCGTACTGATGCTCATCATCCAACATTTACATCCACAGCCATGTGAAGGATCCTCCTTCCAACATGCTTGGAATGGCCTTTGCAAATGTGTCCATCACTTCTTCCTCTAAGTTTCATCAATCTGAAGAACACCAAGCCTCTCTCTGAAGTACTCGAACTTCACTCTGGCTAGTGGTTTTGTCAGCACATCTGCAATCTGCCCATCCGTCGCAATGTACAGGAGCTTCACAGCACCTCTCTACACCATATTCTTGATATAGTGATATTTGATCTCTATATGTTTCGACCTGTCATTAAACACTGGGTTCTTAGATAGCTTCACACAACTCTGGTTATCACAAAAGATACCAGTAGCATCTAATGGGAGATCAAATAACTCAGACAGTAGCTTCCATAGCCATACTGCCTCACAACTAGCTGAACAGGCTGCAACATACTCTGCCTCAGCTGTACTCAGTGCTACGTAGGACTGCTTCCTGCTAAACTAAGAGATCACACCTGATCCCATACAGAAGCAGCACCTAGATGTGCTCTTCCTATCTGCAGCACTACCAGCCCAATCTGAATCAGCATAACCCTGCAGGTTAAACTTTTGATTCGCTTCATACTTGAGCCCATAATCCACTGTACCCTTCAGGTACCTCAGAACATGCTTTACAGTAACCAGGTGAACACTCCTCGGATCTGTTAGGAACTGACTCAATGTGTTCACAACAAAGCAAATATCTAGTCTCGTGTTCGTCAGGTACAACAAGGACCCAATCATCTGATACATGGAGACATCAACCGGCTCAGATGAAGCATCACATAGAAGCTTCAGGTTCGATGCCATAGGTGTGGCCATGGCCTTGCAATCCATCATCCCGAACCTCTTCAGGATATCTACAGTGTACATCCTTTGTCCAAGGAAGATCCCATCTGCACTCTGCCACACCTCCATACCTAGGAAATAGTGCATCATCCACAAGTTCTTCATCTAGAACTCGGCAACAAGCTTCTGCTGTGTGTCGGCAATCAATCTATCATCTCCTGTTTACAAACAGGTTATCCATATACAAAAGTAGTATCACTGGATTTCCTTCCTCAGCCTTGTAGTAAAGGTTGGAACCTGCGTTACTCTTGGTAAAGCCCAAACTAGATAGAAAGTTTTCTATCCTACCAAGTTCTGCACACATATATGACTCCCTGTCATGTGCCTCAAAACCAAGTGGCTGCTCCACATATACTTCTTCTTCAACTACACCATTCAAGAAAGCTGTCTTGAAATCCATCTGGTGTATCTTCTATTTCATCACTTTTATATTTCTGTATGCTGCCATCTGCAGCATGCTTGATCTCAATAGATCCATATGGAAGTCATAACAAACTTCCCTTCAGGTCTTGGGACTACATCCCAAACATCATTCTTCATGATCGACGGATCGTGGCATTCTTTCCATATCCTAGGAACTTCAATATCTTCAATAGATAATTTTGTTGTTGAACAAATGTTGTAGTTCTTCTTTTGTAGGTGATGGCATACGATCTTTCCTACACAACAAGTTAAATTGCATGATTAGAAAACATCTCATAGTTTTCAGAACAAATTCTTACACATAAAGAAATATGTCATACAGTCATGCAATTATCTTAGTCAATGCTTCAATACAACACTTATCCATATCCCGTAACTTTCTAGATGCCTTCCAATCTCTACCAGAACATTGTTAAGAGTGTGCACAACTCCAACATGTCAGCAAAGAGGTTTCATTCTAGATAAGTAGCAATGGAATGTTGTACAGTGCCATAGGCCACTTACCCATGCATATTAGTAGTATACTGTTCGTCAATGCAACTATTCTAATATGCATAATACACAACCTAATTCTAGGAACATCAGTATATACATTATTGAATAGTATTATTTAAATAATAAAATATGCAAGTAATGACAATTCAAATACTTATCTTTGTTTGTTTGTTGGGTTGAATCCCTCTCAGTCTTTGCTTCTTTTCTACAACTCCATTCTTATGTGGATTGTGAGAAGTGGTCAACTCCTTCTGAATATCTGCATCCTTGCAGAAACTACTGAAGTGTGCTCTTTTGCTTTCTTGTAGGAACAACTAGAGTGTGCTCCCTCTTGATCTTTGCTTCTTGATTACCTTTCCTTGAACTTACATCCATCCTTAATCACTATGCATGCTTATTAGTATCATCATTGTGTTAACCTTGAGGTCTCATACATAATCAAACATTTATTAGTATAATCTTAATACTATCAAAACACAATAATCTTGAACATGTATATTCATGATCATTCACAGATAATAAACATTAGTATTCAAGGTTTCAGGGAAGTCTTCTTTTACTCATACATATTCTTATTTGATCATAGGACTCTTCTGGTTAGTTGAATCATCAATCAAGATAAGAAATATAATATGCATAAAACCCGTGATTATTCAAACCTATACTTTCATGATTCTTCTGGTTAGTCATATCATCAATTATGGTAAGAAACATAATATGCATACAACCATGATTATTCAAACCTATGACTTCATGAATAATCATTATCAACAACACAACAGTATAAGATCCTAACACAAGGTAGGATTCTAGCTTGATATAGGAAAAACATACCTGTATTAGCATACTAGCTAATTATGTCTAACATACCCGCATAATGTCTTCTGGTTCTCTTTAGTGACTTGTGCTAGTAACCTGCATGTCTCATAAGTTAACCATTGTAGAACCAAGTGATACATACCTCGAAAGTATATCTTCTATGTGATCCATGACAATGGATGAATCTTTGTCTTCATGTCACCATGAGCATATGTTTTTTGAAGTAGAACATGATTTGACTTTCTTGGTGTACCTTTTGTGTTAGCAAACAACATAAACCTCATACAACATCACAATGCATTAGTACAATCATAAGTGTCAAAACCTTAATCAATGAATATCTTCTATTAAGGTGATATGACAAGTCCAGTAATTAATCAAGATTGTACTGTAATGATATGAAGACAAACATATGATAAACTTAACCGTGAAACATACCTGTAAGCCATACTTGTCAATATTGCTTGTAATCTTCTTATGGAAGGCCTTAGCCTCATCTCCCTCTCAGACAGGAACTTCTTCACTTATGCAGGTGACCAATCCATCTTCTTCTAGGATCAACCCAATCCACTAGATTTGCAAGAACTGGACATAGAGCTAGATTAGGGTTTGTCAAAGAAACCCCAAAAATTCAAACTTTGGATTTCAAACTTCCGAAAGGATAGAAATATGTGCCTTAATGAGCTGATCAAGTTGGTATATTCAGAATTTGAAAACTGCAAAGTTTCACCCCTCAAAATTGCCTTTTAGATTTCTGGATTCACTGGGGAGGACCTTGAATTAGGGTTTAAGTTTCCCGGAGCTTCACCCAACCAAAATATTTGATTCAAAACTCTAATCTTCAATTTTTCTAAGGAGCTTCCAGCCGTGGTCATAGATTTCCAAAATTCCAATTTTTGCAGAAGCCCTAATTTTCCATCTTTCCGATCAAAGTCCCGAACTGGGGTTTTATCAAGCTCGGCCTTCTGCCCAACCAAAAAATCTTATCTTGGTCTCTAAATTTTGATTTTGATGAGTAGCATCCAGCCGTGGTCTTCGATTACAATAAATTCCAACTTTCTTCGAAGCCCTAAATTTCGAAAGCCATGAATGAAGGTACTCAAAAATAATTCTGTTTTGACAGAAATATGTACCTGATTGTTTTTGGTGTAACTCTGAACTTTTTGATCCACAGGGTCTAAATGTTTTTTTTGAGATAACCCGTCGTGTTAGATTTCCATCCTGATAGGTCTGACCTCAATTGGATTCTCTGAGAGAGAGGTATGCCAAGTGTCGCAACGTGACCTGTTTATGGGATAATACAGGAGAGGGAACTTGTACAGAGTGGCACGTGTCACTGTTTCAACTTCAGCCTCTGAAAACTTCTCCTAAGATAGCTTGACCTATTATCTTTCCATCTTGATAGGTCTGACGTCAATTCTATTCTCTGAGAGAGAGTTATGCCAAGTGTCGTAACGTGACCTTTTTATGGTATAATACAGGAGAGAAAACTTGTACTGCATTCCACATATCACTGGTTCAACTTCAGCCTCTGAACAAGTTTCTTCAGATAGTAAAGTCTGTGTACTACCTGTCACTTTTTACGAAATTTTATTTGGAGCTTCCTAGCCCAAGTTATGACCTTTTTCCCAAGGTCACCTGATTTTGATTCAGATCTGGAAGAGACAGAAACCCTATATTGTACAGATCATAAATCAGAAAGTACAACGAATTAGAGGTTGTCCTTTGGACACAAGGTACACGGGGATCTTATCTTCGACCTGTAAAACTTTCATATCCGAAAACTTCTCCAAAACGGACTGATAGAGAAAGTTCTACGATGACTGGTTTTTGCTATTTCAAGCCTTAGCATCGTAAGTGCAACAAGTGTCATACATGCCATATCATGCCTTCTTTTAGGCTAGCTCTGATACCATGTTAAATTTTCAGATTTTACCTCAATCTGATCGAGGATCTTAACTGAGAGAACAACATGGACAACAAATCTATAGCATATCAATCATGGACACAATAATGCAAGCACACAAGAGACATAGAGTTTACTTGGGGAAAACCATAAAGGTGAAAAACCCCAATAACTTCCTCAGAGATAGATAGAGCAATGATACAACAAGAATACAAGAGATAGTCTTCTCCTAGCAGTAGATTCTCCTCCTCCACAAGTGCGCCACTCTCCCAAGTGTGACTGAGATAATAGAATGTGTAAAATGAGAGAGACACACTCTCTATTTATACACTAACTTGACTTGACCTTTACTCAACTAGGTCGGCCTTAACTTAACCACTTAACATAATGCTGACTGGGCCAACCCCCACTAGGGTGGTCTAATAACCCTTTGACCCACATGACCAACCCCCAATAGGATGGTCTAATAATCCTTTGACCCACATGACTTATACAGGGCCGACCCCAACAAGGTGGTCTAATAACCCATCAAGTATAAGTTACGACACTTACAATATAAATGACAACACTTCCATACAGAGGAATAATAATATCTCTATAGGAATACAATATACATATATGTGAAATACATTCTGAAGTTACATATACATCAACATTTGTGTCACAATTTCTCCTTTGCTACTAATGGTATTTATATTATATAAATTTATGGAGCCCCTTTTATCTTCCAATGGTTTACCAAACAATCAACATCCTCATATAAAATTATACTAGATATAGAGTAATTCGAGGAATGCTCTTCTCCTTCATGTTAATTATCGTATGCTTGTGTAGAATACATAATTAATCAAAATAAAGTTTCATCGAATAAAAGAACTCAAAATACCTTATGATACATATTATAAATTAGTAATGTTCATTATAAGTATTGATTACAAAACATCATTACCAAAATGTGTTATTTTATCTCCATGGAGTTTATTTGTAATTGAATTACTATATTTGTAGTCATCAAATATATTTTCATAAAGAGATCACGTGAGTAATGAGATAAAGATAGAGAATAGTTTTTTTCAAATGTCTAATTTTATATCTTTGTAGGATAGGGGCAAATAGGTTTGAAGGGAGAAAAGGTAATGGTAGAAGAGAGGAAGTGGGTTGCTTATTTTTATGATCTATAATAAGAGACATTAGCCTGCATTTAATAACTTTAAGTCAAATAGTGGGTGCATGGATGGGTGACATGGTGTGGTTGGATAAGCAACGAGGGAGTTATATGGAGAAGGGTATGATAGAAAACATCAAAGGAAGAAAAAAAATTAAAGGAGAAGATATCGAAACAAGAAATCAATTTAGTGCACCAATTGTACATGTGACATTAGTTGTAGAAGAGATCCACGATGCCTTATACAGAAGGATAACATCTCAAATAAAAACAGATATAAGACAAGAAAATTAATGTTTCAAATCATCTCTAGTATACACATCTAGAGAACAAAAAAAGTTTGTGAATGGTTCCCTCTCTCATAAATCAATTGAATCTCTCTAACTACGCCTTTGCAAGTAAAACTATATGCATAGAGACAAAAAAATTAGTACAATAAATGAAACTCTAATCATTCAAACAAACGGAGAAAAAAAACAAAAACACAAATGATGGTGAAATAAGAAGACCATATGAATTGAACCCTAGTTTGACTACAACTTTGAAATATGGAAGAGATATGGAGGGATTCAATCCTTCTAGAGGAATGAGAGGAATTGGGAGTACATATACCATTACAGATCATGATTCTTAGACTGTATTTTGATCATTGTGAAAGAAAATAAAATTTAAGATGATCCACATGATCCAAATCACACTTGCGTTATAACGCAAGTGGGATATATCGCACTTGCGATTTGTAACTATTAAAAAAAAAATTCCAATTTATCGCATATGCGATATGGGCTAACTAAGCTTAGCCTCGGTTTTCGGCTTGGGTTTGTCCAAACCTAGCCACAATAATGCATATGCGTTATGGATTTCCGTTTCGGATGTGCATTTTTTATTTCTATAGTGGCACTAAAAAGTGGAACCAACTTCGTACGAGCGCCCATACCATGGGATCATGACAGATGTCACCACAGGAAGGAGTTGTTCAACACAACCAGAGGGTGCTGACAATTGCAGGTCTGCAAGATTTCGAGGATTCAGCAAACAGAGGAAGAGTGTCTCGGGGAATGGAGTAGACCTTGGGAAGAGAAACAACAGAGTAGAAGAGCAGTGCAAAGGCACAGAAGAGGGGATCGATGATCAGAGGATCGGAGGATCGCACACAACCGATAACACACTGTAAAATACATATTTTAATTTCTGTATATTGTATTAGGCTAAGGTCGACTAGTTTCATAGATTGCTTTGTATTTTCACAGTGTAATTTGATTCAGTTTAATAGAAGCCAACTTATCGCATTCAGTTGACATCCAATCTGTGTGAGAACCTGTGTGTTCTTGTGTTTCATAGTAAAGCAAGAGGCCCCTTGTCAGGAACGACCTTGTACTAGTTGGTATTAGAGATGGAAATAATCCAATGTTATGCAGTTGAATCCATAGAGTCGGAGGAACCTACGTGTGCGTGAACATGTCCAGTTGCGGTTGGTTAGAGTTGTGCACACTTGTGAATTCTGGTTGCGATTGGATGAGTGAAGATTTCATCTGAGGTATAAAATGGTTCAAAGAGGCATTAATGTTTGAGGTGTAGGAGGAAGAGCCCGTGGCGGAGTAGTCACAGTTGATTGTGAAATGTTCGACGAGTGCATGTGAACAATGCGAAGCTTGTTGAGTGAAATTGCAGTGATCAAAGAGAGCCAGAGACGTGGATGTATTCTTGATGCACTAGACCATAGCGATGAGGAAGTCAAGGGAGTTGAAGCATGAGAATTTGTCGAGGAAGAACCAGAAGATAAACTGATCAAGATATTGGCATAAATGAGAGGTCAGACAAAGATGGATGTACCTACCTACTCAGGAAGTCTAGACTCAGAAGACTTGATCGACTGGTTCAGAGAAATGGAGAAATACTTCGACATAGAGCAGATTAAGGATCCTAAATGGGTTAAGACTGCATATAAAAGGTTTATGGGTCATGCCTCATTGTGGTGGGACAATGTGCAGGCTGACAGAGTCAAGAAAGACAAAGAGAAAATCAATTCTTGGGATAGAATGGTTTCCAAGCTGAAAGGGAAGTTCATTCCCAGCGACTATGTGATTTCTTTGTTCAGGAAGTTGCAGAACTTTCGATAGAAAGAGATGACCGTCAATGAGTACATGGAAGAGTTCTACAGACTATCGATTCAGTCGAGTCAAACTAGCGACGGTGAGGAATCTGTCGCAAGATATGTAAATGGCTTGATGTATGCCATACAGGATGAATTGATCCTGTTGAGGTTCAGAGCGGTCAGTGAAGCCTATCAACTAGCTCTGAAAGAAGAAGAGAAATGGTCAAGGAAAGCCGCATCAACCAGATGGAGGATGACTAGTCAGGGTGTGAGGAATGTTTCTGTGAAAGGCCAAAGTAGGATAACTAGGAGAGAAGTTTTCGAGTACAATCGACGTGCGGAAGGGACAAGGACCAAAGAGAAAATGAAAGGGAACCGATGGGATGGTCGAGAGACCCGCGGTCATGATGCATATGCTCGAATTGTTCCAGAAGAAAAGAAGGGAGATGATAAACCAGTTGTCGTCTGTTACAAGTTTCAAGGTGTGGGACACAAATCCTATGAATGCCCGGAGAATCTACACGTGGAAGACAAGTCGAAACATAGACATCAACGAGATGAGCAAGTCAATGAGAGTGCAGAATCGACATCCGACAGTGGTGAGGATGGTTGAAGGAAAGGTCGAACTAGGACTTCCAGGAGAACGTTGGTTCAGGATGACCGACGCGACAAGAAGGAGCCAACACAGCGAAAGGCTATCTTTCGGACTAGAGTGTTGATCAGCAACAGGTATTGGAAGACCATAGTAGATGGTGGTAGTACAGAGAATCTTGTGTCGATGGAGGTCATCAGTAAGTTGGGTTTTATATGTCAGGAATACCCAAATCCACACAATATATCATGGTTGTAGAAGGGACATCATCTTAAGGTAACGAGACAGTGCTTGATAAACTTTAAGGTTGGGAAGCTTGAAGACAATGTACTGTGCGACGTAATCCAAATGGATGCATGTCATATATTGTTAGGGGGGCCATGGAAATATGATCGAAAGGTGATCTATGATGGTCGAGCCAACACCGTCACCTTGTGGAAAAATGGCACGCGGAAGATGCTAAAGCCAAAGTAAGAGGACCAAGTCAACTGCAAGCAGGGTGAGAGAAACTATTGAGAGAAGCGGCTACTAATGTGCTCAGCCAAGGAATTCCTTGCAAAGGAGGAGAAATAGTCAGGATGTTTTGACATCATTCAGAAGGGACCATGTGTCAAGAGGTCAAAAATTGAGAGAATTTTGGTCTAATTCGAAGAGATGCTCGACTAGTTTCAATGCATAGTAGTCGACGAGGCACCAATGGGATTTCCACTAACGGGAATCATATCCCATCGGATCTACTTGATTCTAGGATTGAGTTTTCCAAACAAGGAACCTCATAGAATGAATCTGACATAGGGTCAGGAACTCAATCAACAAGTCCAAAAGCTGTTGGACAGAGTTTTGGTGAGAGATATTCTGAGCCCGTGTGTGGTACCAGTTGTACTAGCTCCGAAGAAGGGTGGAGAATGGAGGATTTGTACAGACTCGAGAGCCATCAACAAGATCATGATCAAGTACCGGTTTCCATTGTTGAGAATGGACGACTTGATGGATTGCTTGAGTGTAGTGAGATACTTCACCAAGATCGACCTGAAGAGTGGATACCACCAGATTAGGGTCAGAGAAGTCGATGAATGGAAAACATCCTTGAAGACGAAGGAAGGACTGTATGAGTGGTTAGTCATGCCATTCAGATTCACTCATGCACCTAGTACATTCATGTGGTTGATGAATGAGTTACTAAATCCATTATTGGGAAAGTTCATCATAGTGTACCTAGAAGACATCCTTGTATTTAGTCAAACCAAGGTCGAACACTTGGAGCACATTCGACAAGCATTGCAGAAGTTGTAGGAAGAGAAGCTGATGGTGAACCTACAAAGTGTTTCTTCATGAAGGAAGAACTGGTATACTTGGGATTTGTAATCTCATGAAAAGGGTTGGTGATGGACCTAGAGAAGGTGAAGTCAATATGGGATTGTCCAGAATGAACAAGCACGACAGGAGTGCGAAGTTTCCATGGACTTGCTAGTTTCTACGGGAATTTCATCAGAGGATTCAGTCGGATATGTGAACCTTTGACAGAGTGTATGAATAAAGGGGAGTTTAAGTGGATAGAAGCTGCCCATAAATCTCTCAACAAGTTGAAGGAAAAGGTGACTGATAGCCTAGTGTCAGTGCTCCCAGATTTTGACAAAGTTTTCCAAGTTGATTACGACGCGAGTGGACTAGAAATTGGAGCAGTGTTGATCTAGGAGGGCCGACCAATTGCATTCTTGAGCAAAACGTTGGATGAAGCAAAGAGGAAATATTCGATCTACGAAAATGAGTTCTATGCTATTGTCCAAGCATTGAATAAGTGGAGACATTATTTGTTTCCCAAGGAATTTGTGTTGTACACAGATCGCTAGGCACTGAGGTACTTGAATACTCAGTCGAAGTTGAATCAGCGGCACATGAAGTGGGTTGAATTCCTGCAAGGATATACCTTCATGCTACGACATAATTCGAGCAGGTCGAATAAGGTTGCCGACGTGCTGAGTCAAAGAGTTGCATTTTTTAACACGATGAAAGTTCAGGCAACAGGAATAGAGTCAGTGATGTCAGAGTATGAAGCCAACGAGGATTTTGCAAAAGCATGGAAGGCAAGTAGCGAACCGTGGATTGTCGATAGGATGCCATACTTGGATTATTTCATGTAAGAAGGATATCTATTCAAGGGACAACATTTGTGTATTCCCAAAGGATCCGTAAGAGAGAACCCAATTCGAGAACTAGATAGTGGCGGATTAGCAAGTCATTTTGGCATCGAAAATACCAAGGCGTTGGTCGAAGAAAAGCATTTTTGGATAGGAATGATGACAGATATCGGAAGGTGGGTTCGACAGTGTCGAGTTTGCCAGTTGGAAAAGGGGAGAACTCAGAATATGAGTTTGTATGCATCATTACCAATGTCAAATACCCCTTGGGATCACGTGAGCATCAATTTTGTGCTAAGATTTCTGAAGACGCAGCAAGGGAATGAATAAATCTTTGTTGTAGTCGACAGATTTTCAAAGATGGCACACTTTATTCTGTGTCGAAAGATAAGTGACGCCACAAGAATTGTTATACTATTCTTCAAGGAGATAGTCAGATTGGATGGGTTTCCAAAGAGTGTAATGTCGGATAGAGTTACCAAGTTTATGGGACATTTATGGAGAACCCTATGGAAGAAACTAGACACGAAGTTTCATTTTAGCTTGGCATATGATTCGCAGAAATATGGACAGAACGAGGTGGTGAACAGAAGTTTGGGAAACCTTCTAAGATGTTTGAAAGCCGATAGACCCAAGCAGTGGGAGAATGTGTTGGCACAAGCAGAGTTCACATACAACAATTTTGTGAATCGATCGACAGGTATGAGCCCATTACAGATTATTTATGGACGAAGCCCACATGAAGTGGTATATTTGGTCGAGATACCAACAGAAATCAGATATAACGCAGATGGGGAATCATTTGTGGATCATATGAAGGAATTGCATGAAGATATGCAAAAGCGCATTGAAAAGAGAAACGCGGCATGCAAGTTGAGATCTGACAGAGAGAAGAGGCTACAGTCGTTCAACGAAGGATACTTAGTCTATGCACACTTGTAGAAGGAGATATTTTTGACATGAACATATAACAAGCTGAAGCTGAAGAAGATTGGACCATGTAATATTTTGAAGAAGATTTCAGACAACGCTTATGTGTTGGAGCTTCCAAAGAACTTGAGCATATCACCTACATTCAACTCCTCAAATCTGTACAAGTTCAAAGAAGGTTCAACCAGCAGCAATGCGGAAGTTTCGAACATCGACTGGACAGTGTAGATTCCAGGTCAACATGAAAAGGAGGAAATCACCAAAGTGTTAGAAGAACATGATTTCTTTAGGACGCGAAGTTCACGAAAGAAATAATACTTAATCGGTTTGGATGATGATGAGTTGCAGGAGGTGACATGGATTTCCGAAGAAGAATACAGGATACTGAAGGAGTAGTCGAATTCTTTTTAATCTAGGGAGTCTGATGGAAGAGCATCGAGGCCTAGGAAAAACAATCGAAGTTGATCGAAAGGAGAATTTGACCAAGGGGATTTACGATGACCACTAGTGCGAAGGAAGATTGGCTGTCGAAGACAAGTAGTCGAGAAGAAGTTGTTGATGTGCGGTCGACAGGAGGGGAAGGTCGAGAGTCGACAAGTATGATGTCAACAGCCGACAGGATTTCAGTGAAAGAGGTTGGGTGTCAACGATTTGTTGAACAGTGACACCGATGGACTGGCATTCGTGGAAACGAAGTCAAGTCATCAATTAAGGTCAAAAGTGACCAAGTGCAGTATGGTTGAAGTAGGAGATGGGGCCGACAACTATAGCAGAGTTAGAGAAGTGCAGAAGTCAAGGCGAAGTACGTAGCAGCCATTGGAGGTTTTTGAGGAAGTTATGAGCAGTTATAAAGGTGGTTGGGATCATGATAGATGTCACCACAGGTAGGGGTTGTGCATCAAGACCAGAGGGCTCTAAAAACTGGAGGTCTGCAGGATTTGGATGATTCGATGGGCAGAGGAAGAGTGTCTCGGGGAACATAGTAGACCTCAGGAAGAGAAACATTAGAGTAGAAGAGCAGTGCGAAGAAACAGAAGAGAGGATCGATGATCAAAGGATCGGAGGGTCACACACAACCGAGAACACACTGAGAAAGACATATTTTCATTTCTATATATTGTATTAGGCTAAGGCCAACTAGTTTCATAGATTGCTTTATATTTTCACATTGTAATTTTATTCAGTTTAATAGAAGCCAACTTCTGGAATTCAGTTCACATCCAGTCTGTGTGAGCACCTATTTGTTGTTGTGTGTCATAGTTAAGAAAGAGGCCCCTTTTCAAGACCCACCTTCCACCAGAATTCATCTACACCTATCTTTTAAATTAGACTAAGAACTAACAACTTATGAAAGAATATTGGAAATATAAGTAGGAATTCATCTAAAAGTACAAGAGTATATGGAATGATCCATGATTGATCAAGAATTTATGTTAACTAATTTGAAAAGGAATGTATATTAAATAATTTGAAATGTATTGACATAATAAGTTTGGTATTGTGATTAATAATTCAAAATATATGGTAGAATTGATAAATATGCAAAGTATATGCATTGCCTTATACATGTAAATTTGAATTGTAAAATATGGACTAAGAATTCTTCAAGATTCCATTTGATTCCATTTTAGTAATAGATTAGTGCTTCATTTTTGTGACAAAAATGGGTTTTAAGGGTGTTTAACTTTATTATAATTTAGATCTATTTTCTTTTCAATTTTTGATTTGTTGCTAAGGATTGCACAACCCCTTGGTAGTTACTGTTTACACTTGTGAGTGAGAAATTTCACACAACAATAGTTTTGTCATGTTGTGATGTCTAAAAATGGTAATGCCACATTGAAACATTCATCAAGAATTATATTTCATTCTAACATTCATCAAGGGTTATGTCACAATGCAACATTCATCAAGGGTTGTGTCAAATTTTACATTAGGGTTATCGCACATTGTGACATTATTCAAGGATTATGTCGAATTTGTAATGTTTCTTATGCCACATTATTATGTTCATGAAGGGTTGTGTCTAATTTATGATGTTTCATCAAGGTTTATGTCAAATTATGGAATTCAAAAAGGGTTATATAGGATTGTTGACGCTTCTTAATGGTTATATAGCATTGAAAACGTTCAACACATGGTGGAGTTGGTTAACAATGATTGACCATGTTTACTATTATTTACAATAGTTTATTATGGTTATTGTGCATTGTGATGTTCATCCTTGTTCACTTATATCAATTGCTACAATCCTCAATCATTATGTAACATTGTAATTTCCATAAATGCTTATCTCACATTTAACCTTCCTTAAGTGTTTTGTTAGAATGAAACATTTGACAACAGTTTTGTCACATTCTGATGTTCATTGCATAGTTTACTTATGTCAAATAATTATGTTCCTTAATGGTTATGTCATATATCCAACCATTGTTAACCAAGTCCATCAGGTTGAACATCACAATGTGACATAACCTTCAAGAAACGTCACAAATTTGACATAACCCTAGATGAATATTTATGTTCGATTGTGATATCCATAAACGTTTGTGTCATATTACGACATTCATGAAGGTTTTTTTCGCATTGTGATATTCATCAAAGGTTATGCCATATTTGACATAAGGATAATGTCACATTGTGATGTCCATAAAGGGTTTTGATATTATGGCATTTTTCAAAGGTTATGTTGCATTGTGATATTCATCAAGGGTTATGTCATATTATGACATTCATCAAGGGCTATGTTGCATTGTGACATTCATCAAGGGTTATTTCACATTGCAATATTAATCAAGACTTATGTCAAATTACAACATTCATGAATTTTTTTTGAAATGAGTATTATCTTTCATTACAACATTCATGAAGTCTTATGTAAATTTTTTTATTTTTCTTATGTCACATTGTGATGTTCTTGAAGAGTTATGTCAAATTGGTGATATTTCTTTTAACACATTGTTATGTTCATGAAGAGTTATGTCTAATGTATGATATTTGTAATAACCCATTTCTCCCTTAATGTTGATATTTGTAATAACCCATTTCTCCCTTAATGTTTCTCGGATTCAATGTAAATACTGTATATATGCTGTGTGTGTATTCGCCCCAATGTGGAGCTCAAGTCCAAACCCCCACTAGTGGATGTTTAAGGTTATTTCATAGGCAAGTATTTGACAGTTTGATTATTCGTGGGTTGTTAAGCCATGAAGAAATGTAAATGATGTACTTATTTTCAAAGAATAAAATACCAAGAAGTTGGATAAGGAGGAAACTAATGAGAAGGGGCGACGTGTATCCACTAGGAAGAGGTGAGGGGGTTATGGGATTGGTAACATGTTGCCACATGTCTAATTGTGAACCAGTTTGAACTCCCTTCTGACATTAATTCGGTTGTAGAGGGTGGTTGAGAACCATGTTGCTGAATCCGAAGGATTTTGGAGCATGCCTTCGATTGCGTATGGCAGGGCATGGCTCTGTTTTCTTGTCTTGGAAGGAACTCAACGCCTGTGAACTCGCAAAACCTATTTGACTACCCGATTGGGGTAGGAAAGGGGATTTTTTTTCACTCATACACACATTCACAGGAAAAATTATGGAGGCATTCATGAACCATTGACTCGCTAAGACTTCCACGATCCATCGACCCGTCAGGAGAGAGCTTTCTCATACATCCTTGCATACATAGAGCCAACCGAGGGGAAACCTGAAGAAAATTGTGTTTCCCTGTTTAATAGAAAATACCAGAGCATTGCTAGTAATGAAAACTATTTGTGTGAACCCAGTCTGTCAGTGATAGGGTGCCAAGAATCCGTGAGGAAACGGCAAGCTTGAACAGTGCAGAGAAACTGTGAGAACCTGAGATTGGATCGCAATGAGTAGCTTGCGGAACAAAGCCCCATACACAAGTATGGAATGACTCAGCTTGTTGAACTGTGCTAGACGGTTAGGTTTCTTGATAAACTGGGTGAAGGATGAAATCTCATAGAACCAGCGACTAGACCTTTCTATGCTTGTCCTGGAATAGCATTGGAAGGTAGGAGGCCTTAAGGGACTGTGCAGTAGAGAAGAGGGTCTTCCTTGTGTTGGATGTGGTAGTTAATGTGGGTTCTAGGTCGACTAAGTGTTGAAATGCCTGCAACTCTGTTCTTGAGCTCACTGGCTTAACAATGTCTTCATTGTTATCCCTGTTCACCCGATAAACTCACTGTAGGTTGGCTTAGCATGATCAGCTAGTCTGGTATGCTTGATAAACCCAAATATAGGATGGGTTGGCATGACCCCGTTGTTTGGTTTTCTTGATAAACCAAACTAGAAGTTGGCTCAGAATGACCGATATGTCCCTAAATACTTGATAAACCACACTACAGATTGGCTTAGCATTGGGGTGGAAACTTAACTGTGAGAGAACTTGATAGCCCTCCTTAGTGGATACACGACCCAGCTTAGGGGTGATCTCTCAGCTGAAAGAGTACAGGATGGATATAGATGTAAGGTTGGGTGGAACGTTGCGCTCACTTAGCTAGTTGCTTGGCCACTTCAGAAGTTAAAAGATAAGTACTTATTGTTATGATAAATAATGGTGTTTCATTATTACGAAATGATTGCTTATGTTCGATTATGGAATTGTGGAATGCATGTTTATATGAATTTGATTGACAAGAAGTCATGTGTAGGCTTGAGTATAAGGATGAGTTATTATTATGTATATCATTGTATTGCATGAGTTGAATGCATTATAAGTCTTACATGTGATAGATGTACTGTTAATTCTAACCTTATGTGCTTTACATGTTGTAGATTTTTGATTAACTTGCAAATGAGTTGTATGCTTACATATGATTCTTGGGGAGGGGAAGACCATGGAATGTTTCAGAAGCCCTCTGTGGGTGAAATGGAATGGAAAGATCATGATAGGAAGAAGGTTTAAGTCATTTAAGTGAAGTTATCGAGAAAACTTTAGTGGGAAAATTAACATGGCAAGAGTCCTTAGATGGGGCATAGATCCCACCATTGGATAGATCTCTCTAAGAGATTTCAAATGGTACCAACCTTGTCTCATTTGGACCAAGGATGAGGAACTTACGCCCCTCAGAATATTGTGTGGGAACTTACCTTGCGAGGGTGTGTTTCCGCATGCCCTCATCCGCAATGCGGATTGCGGATTGGGGAAACGTAAAAGTTTTGAAGTTACAATTTGGACTTCTGCATCCGCAATTGGAGATTGAGGATTGCGGATTGCGGAAAGGTAGGTTTCCAGTTGTGGTGTTTTGTACTTCTGCATCCATAGTTGCAGATTCCGGAAAGTTAGGTTTCCGGTTGTGGTGTTTTGCACTTCTACATCCGCTGTTGCGGATTGTGGATTGCGGATGCGCCGTTGCAGATTGCAGATTATGGAAAGGTAAGTTTCTGGTGGTGAAGTTTTGCACTTCCGTATATGCAATTACAGATTTGAAATTGTGTATTGCGGATCCAAGCTATTTCGACTGTGTGTGTACTCACTCAGATTTGGGAAGAAAAAAAATTCTATTAGGGTCTCCCTGGACCTAAGGGGCTCAGTGGGGACATGACAGATTGGTACCAGAGCTTCAGGTGCAACACTAGAAGCTGTTTGGGCCAGATCGTGTGTGAATTTTGGTCCATTATGTGCCCATGGCATGGTTTTAATGAACTTATTTGATTGATTTATTATATCAAATAAATAGTTCCAGGTTTGAACGGGTATAACAGAGTTTAATTGCATGCATGTGATGTCTAATAGATGGTTTTGATATGCACAGTGATAGCAGTAGTTGTGAGACGAATCGTATCATAGGGCATAGCACGGAAAGACTTAAGAATGGTCTCTCTAAATGATGCGTAGGATCCATTTGAACCAGAAGTTGAGGTGCTAGGTAGGAATGTGAAAGAAGCACATACATAGGCCGAGTCTGATGGAAGAAGGGAGCAAGTGATGCCCCAAACTTGGTTGAGACCATGGTAAGATTTAATGAGTGGATGATGAAAGCGCAAGAGGAACAACATCAACTCAATGCAGTCATTCTACAGAATCTTACAGACATACAACAAAGAATAAACAGTGGTTCTAACCCAAGCCACCAAGGCCGAGAGGAGAGAAATGCAGAAAGTCAGTCTAGTGGTCATTTTAAGAGAAGAACTGCAAGCCCTAGAAGAGGGTTTGTGAGCATAAGGCACAGGACACACTCTCCTAAGTTTTATTCTAGCATATCAGATGATTCTCAGGGTTCTCAAGGGAGCCCAAGATGCACCTCCAGCAAGAGTAAAGGAAGAAATAAGCACAGAGGTATTTCGCAGGGTGAATTTACGAAAGCAAGGCCTCCCACTTTTGATGGTGAAAGCAAAGAAGGTCAAGAAGTAGAGGGATGGATTCTTGGAATAAATAAGTACTTCAAAATGCATGAGTATTCAGAGAATGAAAAGGCTAGCGTTTCCATCTATAACCTTAGTCGAAGAGCTTCAATCTGGTTGGAACACCTCATGAAAGTGAAGGGAATCAATGAAAGAAGAGTTAGTTGGGAAAGGTTTAAAAGATACTTCCAGGAAAAGTACCTATCAGCTAGGTATTATGATAGAAAAAGAAAAGAATTTAATGAAATCAGACTAGGAAGGAACACCATGGATGAGCATTTCCATAGGTTTTTGGAGCTGCTGAGGTATGTGGACAACATCAAGGATGAAAGAGTGAAGATCCAATTCTTCCTCGATAGTGTACCACAAATCTACAGAGATAGAATAGAGTTTGTGAATCCACCAAGCTTGGATGAATCCATTAGGATGGAAGAGCATTGCTATGAGCAGGGTAAAGGTAAAGCAAAGGCATAACCATCGTGGAAAGGTAAACCCAAGGGAAGGTTTGATCAAAAGAAAGGTGAATCCAAACCACCATTCAAAAATCATCCCAGAATATTTCGACAAGTCCAGCAAGCAAGAAGAGAGTTCAAGCTAGCTGTAGAAGTAGATAGAACGTCAAAGAGGCCACATCAGTTTTGGGGTTGTGGGGAAAACCACATGCTTAGAGATTTCTCAACTACAAGGAAGAACCCCAAGAGCTTTCACAACATTAAAGGGGCATCTACAGTAGGGGACATGGAAAGAGAAACACCTAGTATTTATGCAACACTAGATGATCATAAAGCATACCATCAATCAGCAGTGGTGGAGGTTGTAGCTAAGATTGTTGTGTAGCCTATTTCTATTTTGATTGATCCAGGGTCTACTCATAGTTATGTATCTCCTAAGATAGTTGAAATTTGTTCTCTTGGTAAAGTAGAGCATGATAAGGCTTGGTTAGTTCAATTAGCCACCAGTACCAAGAGAAAAATAAGTGAAGTAGTGAAGGAGTGTCCTATAGAATTGAATGGACTCCTCACACATTCTGAATTAAATGTCCTACCATTTGGATCATATGATGCCTTAATTGGCATGGATTGGTTAGAAAGGCATAGAGACAAGCTGGACTGTTATGAGAAAGCGATGGAATTTCTTGATGATGAAGGGAGACCAAGGCTAGCCAAAGGGATTCCAAAGCATGTTTTAATGAGGCATATTTCAGCTTTGCAATTGAGGAACTTTTATAAAAGAAGTTGTCACTTATATGTCGTGCATATATCAAATTCAGCAGGAGATAAGGGATCCAGTTTAGAAGACTTACAGATATTGCAAGAGTTTCAGGATGTGTTTCCAGATGAGGTTCCAAGATTGCCACCTAAGAGAGACATTTAATTTTCCATTAATCTTATTCTAGGGGCAACACCCATCTCCAAAGTTCCTTATGGAATGAGCACACCCGAATTGGTAGAATTGAAGATGCAGCTGCAGGAGTTAATGGAAAAGGAGTATATCAGACCGAGTGTATCCCCATGGGGTGCACCGGTGTTGTTTGTCAAGAAGAAGGATGGAACATTGAGGCTGTGTATTGATTACAGGAAGCTCAATAAGGTGAAAATTAAGAGAAAGTATTCCTTGCCAAGGATTGATGCCTTGTTTGACCAAATGAAGGAATCTAGATTGTTTTCCAAGATGGACTTAAGGTATGGGTAACATCAAGTAAGGATAAAACAATAAGACATTCATAAGAGAGCCTTCAAGACTAGGTATGGTCATTATGAATTTATAGTGGTGCCATTTGGTCTTACCAAAGCATTCACTACATTCATGTCTCTCATGAATAGTGTCTTCAGCAAGTACTTGGATAAGTTTGTGATTGTGTTCTTGGATGACATCCTTGTGTATTCCAAGAATGAATAAGAGCATGTCGAGCACTTGAAGATGGTATTGCAAGTCCTTAGGGAGCATCAGTTGTATACTAAGCTGAGTAAATGTAACTTCTATCAAGAGAAGGTGCAGTATTTGGGTCATATTATATCAGCATAAGGTATTGCAGTGGACCCATAGAAGATTGAGGCCATCATGGATTGGTCTACTCCGAGGAATGTTGCAAACGCAAGATGTTGGGTGTGTGAGCTATCTCGAATTAAAAACAACACCTAAGTTTAATTATCAACTAGTATCAGTAAACTTAGAGTTGAAAGCAAAATATATGCCAAGGTAGAAAAGGTTCTAAAGTTTTAGGTTTGTCAAACATTAAAAATGTTTAGTAAGGAAAAAGATCGAAAGATCTTTCAAAATGAAAAACGCAGTTAAATATTTAAAAATACGTTTAAATCACAGATCAGAATAGTACTAGATCATACTACTCTACCTCTATGGTTAATTAATAAGAAAGATGGAAACAAATACTGAAACACAAACTACTTCTAGAAAAGTGCGAAATCATCAAATTCAACTTCCAGATAGCAACTATGGACAGAATCAGAGCTCCGGATATTAGATGTTTAATAGGGAGAACTTGTAAATGTAGATTAATTTAGACTAAACCATCTAATTCCATTCTTCTTGATTACGTACATCAAATGTAATAGGATATGGAGAAAATATATCATAATTTCTTTCAAATGTAATAAGGAAGCTAAATGAAAGTAAATCTAACTTAACTTCTACAAACAAATGTAAACTAAAAATCAACAAACTACGACTAATTTTAAACATTATGAACTACTGTCTATCCATATGTGAACAACATGAAACTAGTGTGAGTTAAAAGCAAGTCTAAGAACTTAACAAAGCTGTTAAACTGAACTATATTAGATTTGGAAGCAAGTAGAAAACTTGATAAAGATATTTTATTATTAATCCAGATCTTGCAACATGAACATCTTCATTAAATAGAAACTAGTCTTAAGTTTAATAAACTAAAAGAACTCAATGAAATAAACTATTTAGGAACAACATTCATACATTCTGAATAGTAACTAAGTAACAAAACTGGGTAAAGAACTAAAGTTTGGAAGAAAGATGAGAAGAGGATAAGGAAGAAGTAAGAAAGGAGGAAACAATGATGATAATTGAATTAAAAAATCCAAATAACATAAAACAAGATTAAATTACATCTCAAACTATTAAGGAGGAACATGAAGAATTATGATTAAGAGGCAGAAGAAATTAGATTCGGAAAAAGGCCTAAAATAATACAGAAAACACACAGGTCCGAATGACGATCTGAACGCCAGTCTGAAAGGAAGTCTGAATGATGATCCGAATGGAGGAACACGTTTTAAAGTGAGGAAAATAAGAGTTTTTGGATGATTGAATTACCAACTGGCTTTATGCAAATGATCCTACTGTGCAAAGGAAGCAGTAGAGAGATGATTAGAGGCGAGGGAATTATCTATACAAATCATTACCTAAGAGAAAGAATGATTTTATAAGAAGTAGGAAGAAGGTTGAAAATAGAAGAAGGGAGAAGGTTGGAATAGAAGAAAGAAGAATTAACCTACAGCAAGAAGGAAGAAAAAAAACTAATACAGGAGAAAAGAAGGAAAGGAATGCTAACTAGGGAAGAATTTGGGAGCAATATCTATCTATGATGATGGAAGAAGGATTGGAAAACACACTCTAAATGATTGAACTACTGAACTATTGGTCGACCATTCTACTCAAAAGAAGGAAGGTTGGATTAACAACAGAATATTAATTACAGAGAAATGAAGATATTAGACACAGGATAACGAATTAAATTACACATACAGGAAATAAACCAGTTAATTGCAAGAAAAGAAATGTAGAAAATTTAAATAAAACCTCCAGTTGATGAGGGGCCCTTCCCAGCAATCGGAGGGTGAACTAGCTCAACTTAAACGACCACCAGCAGAACATCAACAAGTTGCTACTTCCATTAACTTGAGAAAAATTATAGAGTCTCTCTTCAAACTATCTATGACTGCAAATGCTTGGACTAAGACTGGAAAACCATCATAAATCAGAAGCTAACTCGTCTCAATCATGGAGGTGGATATTTATAAGTTACAATGGGTGAGAGGGTCGACAGAGTCGACCTCTCTAATAATAGGAATGTTTTAATGTATGTAACTGCTGATTAAATGATACATAACAGTGTAGGGGCCATCTGCCCATCTCCTCGGCGTCAATTCTTTCCAATTCAAACAATTGAGCATTCATTTCCTCAAAACGTGAGGAGAAGCATATGCTGAAGCATCGACGTGGGCACAGGAGTTACGTTGGCATACTGAGAGTTGGCGTGGGAGTTATTTTTCCAACTAACTGTGAATAGGCTGACTCCTTCCAGAACAACGGCGTGCAAGAGCTAAGCAGACGTGCGTGATTTCGGGCTGAATGCGTAGATGAACCGGAGGTTAATGTGTTCACATGGACGTGAAATGTGCTTTCAGGCTTGGCGAGCATAAGGATGAATATTCTAGATCAATGGTTCATTAACCATCCACACCACATGGCAAACAGAACCCACGTGTCCTCCTCTTCATTCAATGGTCTGAGATGCGTCAACCATGGATTTCATGGGATGAACAAAGGGATGAACTATGAGCTGAACATGTTCTAGGCTGAGCACGTAGCGCATGGTCTATATGATGGGTCATTTACAAATCTTAGGCTATCAATTAAAACCAGAAGTGTTAATTATGCCCAAAAACATCGTTTAAATCATAAATAAACCATAATATATGAAATATAACAAGATTTGCATGGTAAGTGAATTTGTGCATACCTAGACTGTTTGATAAGCTGAATTGCTAAGAAAACAACTTACTATAGCAAAAACGATAGAAACAGTGCCACTTCGAGTAAATTAAATGATAAAAAATGGTGACAATATTGGATACCAACATTCCCCCAAACCGGAGTCATGCCAGGTCCCACTGAGCAAAACAAAAAGTAATTAGGAAGAAGGCCGAGCTGCAGTAGCAATGGTCTTCGACTCGAATGATGGAGATGCATGCTTGGCCTGGAGCTTCTTGAAACGACGCCTTAAGGAATTATACTTTACTCTAAAGACAACATTGGATGTTATTTTGGCGTTAACCGAGCATGCAGTGCTTTTCAATTGTGTACACAACATCTTATTCTCTTCAAGGAGCTCGGAGATTGTCTCCACATAGATTTGACATTGTTATGTTAATTGTGCTATCTCTTGGGTTAACTGATCCCACTTTTGCTGACTCAAAATAAGTTGTTCTATACCATGCTCCAAATCTATTGGAGGAATGTTCTCTTTTGGAGATGTCTCAAAATTAATAGTCTGTTCTTCAGAGCTTTTGTCTTTGTTACATGCAGGAGGGCTTCTAGCAGCACAGGCTTCACTCATCTGAACGGATGCATTAGCTAGTGTGAGGAGGGATGATTCAAAGGTATGATCGTCCAACTGAATATTTGAGCATGAGGGCTGACTAATAGACTGAATGTGAAGCTGATCACTAGACTGGTCATGATTTGTCTCTCTAGGTTCAGTAGGAGAATGTATTGAATGGACAGAGTGCATATCATCTAATGAAATCTCATCAAATCGTATACGTTTGTAGTTTGGTTCTTCTTGGGCGTGAAGGTGTTCTTGAGAAGGGGAAGGTTTGACAGTAGATAAATGAGGGTTTAAGATCTCAAAAACAAAATTGTACCAAGTCTGACCTCTCTCCTCTAGTTGATGAATGATTAGAAGCTTAATGAGACAATGGTGATATAAGCTGCCAGAAGGGTTAATGGTATTCTTTCTAACTTGACTGGACATCTTTTCCAAGCTCTTTAGAAAGTAGAATGGGAAATTTAAGGCCTATTTATTGACAAAATGAGCTAACAGTCTAATATGGCAAGCTTTAAAAATAGTAAACTTACCTTCCCAGGTGACTAAGTGAATGATAATGGTGAAAATATCCAAGTACTCTGGCTTGATCCATTCTCGATGAAAACCTTTGGTGCTAGTAATGTGTTGAAAATCGGTCAACATCGGGCTTGAGAGCGAACTGGTGAGCTTCTCGTGGAAGAAATAAATGATTGTGCCATCGAGCACCTTCGCTAGGGAGCTTCGTAGCTAACGCTATTGACTCTTTTGTCACGGAGAAAACAAGATGGCCAACCTTGGCCATTCTGCCATCGAAACCTTTGGAAAATAGCAACGAAATTTCATGGTCGTGACCATCAAGACAGTGGAGAAACGGATTCCAACCTACTTGAGAGAATAACTCATGGCATCTTTTAAACTCAGGGATATGAAGAAGATCTTGGTAGCTACCTGGCTCGCAACGGTTAGGCATTGTTGATAGAGTATAGGGGAAACAACAGATAAATGCAGGGGATACAAGGAATTTACAGAGGACGTAGCTCGCAGAAAGAGAAATGAAGGGTGAATAGAATGAATCAAAAGTTCACGCAGCCATTAGTTGAATTGAAGTCTGCTTATATGGCTGGATGGTCATAGGTAAAGCGTGTTTTGAAAGACCACACTTGTACTTTGAATATCTTGAGTTAATTGCCAGTATTGAAGTGTGTGAATCTGGTAGATGCGTGTTTGGTATAGCATATTCAACCATGTCCAAATCCAAGCTTTGGACAAGTTGAACGAAATTCACGTAATGGGATATTCTACAAGTGGAAGATCACAAGGATCCAATCCATATGCTGGAAATCTATACGACAGGTAAGACCATAGTGGTCATACAATGATTCATAATGACATAAGATTCGTTCATTTAACAAGATGAGATGAATAAGGAAATAAATCCAAGTGCGAGATTTGACGTTTGATTGATCCCTATCATCATTTGTTAGTCAGAATTTTCAAAAATATCTAGAATGCTATTTGAAATATATAAGCTAAAGTTTCTTCAGCACTTTTATTCAAAACGTTGCTTATTTGTTGCATTCGTCACTTCATTTGGATCGGCATTCGATTTGTCATTCAGCCTTTCATATAGACTTTTGTCTATACAAACTTTTATTTCTGAAGCCAACTGGAACTAATTTTTGCAAGGAATTTTTTAGGCTGTTAGTGCACAGAAAATGCTGTAAACTTTGCTTTCTTAAACTTTTAAGTCATGTCCCCTTTTTATTTGTCTTTAATTAAAACAATTCGCCTTCTGCTTTTGCATTAACCTACAAACATCTATCACTTTCAGAGATAAATAAACTTTTTCTTTAATAAAAAAAAAAATAGTTTAAAATAGTTCTAATCCTCCCCCAAACCAAAGATATGGCTTGTCCTCAAGCCAAGAAAAAGAGGATTAGATATTCAATTATTTTATCAATAGCTGAAAAATGTTATAATACTTTCTCAAGAAAATGAAATATTAACTAAACATGTAGATGATTCAGATATGTACATTTATCATAAAGAATAGAACAGTGCTTAGAAGAACCATATGAAGAATGATAATATAATTTGATATGAAAGATGCCACAGGAAAACTAACCATCTATGACTCATTTTAAAGATTTCTTGTCATCCCAAGATATAGATAAGGTGTACTGTAAAGCTTGTAAGATTTTCATAATTATGGGTCCCATTTCTAAGATAATAATCCTAGATATTGTTTGAATTAGATGACAAGGTCCAAGTTCAACTTACAGTTATTCTCTAATGATAGTATAGATGATTGTCCAAAACATGTGTTTGTATACTCAGGTTTCTTATATATGAATCATGTGCATAGTAATGCATTAACCGGTCTATTTTACTCGATATTAACCCGCTACCAGCAGGCCTGTTCAGTACCCTGGCAGGTTTATCTTGGTACCATGCAAGCGTAGTCCCGTTGTTAGTGAGCCTGTTCAGTACCCTGGAGGGTTTACTTGCATTCACCTATTTTCCTTGTTTAATATTTTACTTAGCACGGACCTGCTGCCAGCAGGCTTGTTCAGTACCCTGGTAGGTTTACTTCATATAATGATGTATATATATATATATTTTGTAAGGAAGCTGGTTGGTACTAGAGCGTGCTAAGCCTTCTAAACACATAATTCGAAATATTAGAACGAACCTTTATGAGCAACTTTTACTTAAAATAGCCAAAGTTAAAGATCATGTCAAAAGCTAATAACGTAAAGCTGTTCTTTGATCTATATCTATCTTTTTCATAAGAGTTCAGTAATGTTCCCCACAAGAATAAAAATAACATTCACTTCTAAGTTACCTTTAAAGGATGCTTTAAGAGACAAGTTTTGATAATGAGTCTACGATAATCCAATGATCCATAGGTGTAAGATAGTATATTTTTTTGAGATATAGCAATCAAGATAGGCCTTTTTAAGCAATGGTTCTAAACGATAATCAGAAATGTGCATGCCTGAATCAAATACCATATTCAAAATCATAAATGGAATGGTTGCAAAATAATATAAAGAACACTTTATCTTTTGCTAAAAATGTCAATTTTAACAATAATTGAAAAAATGAAGGGATTAGGATATAAAAAAAAAAAAAAAATCTTTTAAGTGCTTCCCTTTCAATAATATCGCATCAGCAGATAAGGTCCTTGTAATTAAGTTGCAAAACCGTTGTTAGATGACTTTGATTTATTCAAAACAAAACATATGTACAAAAAAGTCATAAGAAATCTAAAAAGGGAGAAAAGTTTTCCTGTTTTTAATGGAAAAAATTTCTTAGGCTGATCATAGAAATGAATTCCCTGTATAAATACAATCAGCCTGTTAGAAATAACTCTTCATTATTATAATTAAAACAAAAACACAATATATTTACATATTTACAAACAAAGACAATCCTTTAGAAATTTCAGGGACTAGGAGGAGGAGGAATGACTTCCTCTTCTACCAGCTCCATCTCCTGTTGTTGTAAGGCATTCTGTACAAAATATTGTTTAGATATAGGTTGGTGATAAATTCTAAGTCTATGGCCATTTACAACAAAGGAAGTTCGAGAATCATCAATTGTTTTAATTTTAACGGATCCATTATTGAAAGTTGTAACAATTTCATAAGGACCCATCCAGCGAGTAGTCAATTTACCTTTAAAATTTTTGTATCTCGAATCGAAAAGTAATGCCCAATCTCCTGTTTTAAATTGTTTTTTTTTAATATATCTGTCATGCCATTTTTTACGTTGATTATGTATTAATATTGTTTGTTGGATAGCATCCTGTCTAATCTCGTCTAATTCATTTATTTGTAGGATTCGTTGTTTCTGTGCTTCTTCTAAATTCATTCCTAACTGAGCAGCCATACGAAATGTCTTAACCTGAAATTCAATGGGTAGGAGAACCTGTTTGCCATAAACAAGGTCATAAGGTGTGTGGCCAGTGGTGTTTCTCCAAGTTATTCTATAAGCCCACGAGGATTCTGCAAGCCTATCTGCCCAGTCCTTGTGGTGTAACTGAATGGTCTTGGTCATGATAGCTTCTAATACTTTGTTTGTGCTTTCTACTTGAACATTCGCCTGAGGATGATATGGTGAAGATTTACAGTGTCTAATACCATATTTATTAGTAAGTTCTTTCATTAGCTTGGACGTGAACTGAGATCCTTGATCGGTTACAATTTACCTAGGTACACCAAATCGAGTAAATATTTCTTCATACATAAACTCTACCACTGATTTCACTGTGGCTCAAAACAGAGCTTTGGCCTCTACCCACTTGGTGACATAATCTGTATAGACTAGGATGTACTTTTTCTTACGAGACATAGGGGAAATTGGTCCAACGAAAACTAGAGCCCATTTTTCAAAAGGCTCGATCATAACTTGAGGTTGCAAAGGCATCTAATCGGATGGTGTAGGTATACCCATTCTTTGTCAACTATCACATCCTTTGACATATTTGGAAGCATCCTTGAAGATGCTTGGCCAATAATATCCAGAATGTAAAACCTTATATGTTGTTCTTTTATCAGAAAAATGTCCACCGCAAGGTCCACCATGGCATGCATGAAGAATCTCTGCCATCTCATCCTCTCATACACATATTCTAATAATAAGGTCAGGATCAGTATGAAAGAGATCATTATCCACCCATGAATAGTTAGAGCTTTGAACTATGATTCTACATTTTTTGGGTGGAGAGAGATGGTTTGGTAGCTTTCCAGTTGCCAAATGATTGGCTATGTCTGCGAACCAACGGGTTCGTATAGATACAACAAATAAATGTTCATCTGGGAAGATATCATCAACAGGACTATCATCATTGTCAATTTGAATACATGAGAGAAAGTCTGCTACTACATTCTCTCGACTAGGACGGTCAACAATGGTAGTATTAAACTCTTGTAACAGAAGAAGCCACCGAGTCACTCTGCGATTGGTAACTGGTTTATTCATCAAAAATCTGATAGCAGAATGATCGGTATGTATGAAAATTTCATATCATGTCATATAATGACGAAACTTATTGATGGAATAGGCTACTATGAGAAACTCTTTTTCGGTAACAATGTATTTTGATTCTGTAGGAGTCAAGTTTTTACTGGTGAAATAAATGGCATAAGATAAAGCTTCCTCTGTTTGACCTAAGACTTCCCCTATAGCTATGTTAGATGCATCAATAGAGATATGAAAAGGAATGGACCAGTTAGGGCCCCTAAGTACTGGTGCTACTGATAACTTTTCTTTTAAAGTTTCAAAAGCTTGTTGGCAAGGTTCAGTCCATTGAAATTCTATGTCCTTAATGAGTAGTTTGAACATGGGTATGGCTATCTTGGTGAAATTTTCTATAAAATGCCTATAATAGCGTGCATGGTCAAGAAAGCTTCTAACTTCATTAGGAGTCCTTGGAGGAGGAAGATTGACAATTGTCTCTATCTTGGCAGGATCCACCTTGATACCTTGAAGAGAGACATGATGTCCTCGAACTATGCCCTCGGTTAAGAACATCTTGCATTTTTCATGACTAAGGGCTAGGTTTGTGTCTTGACATTGAATAAGAATTGTCTCGAGGTTGTCAAGGGCTTCTTGGAAGGTATTACCATAGACTGTGAAATCGTCCATGTAGACCTCTACACAATCATGTATAAGGTCAGCAAAGATACCTAGAACTGCACGTTGGAAAGTAGCAGGTGCATTACAAAGGCCAAATGGTAACACTCAATAGGCATAAGTCCCCCAAGAGCAAGTAAAGGTAGTCTTGTCTTGGTCCTTAGGTGCTATTAATATCTAATTGTATCCACTATACCCATCTAGGAAAGAAAAGTATTGTTTCCCTGATAGGGTATCTAACACCTGATCTATAAAAGGTAGAGGGAAATAGTCTTTAAGAGTGGCCTTGTTCAATTCTCAAAAATAAACACAGATACACCAATTCCATGTGACTTTCTTTGGAACTACTACCAGAGGGGACACCCACTTACTATTGGAAATTGGGTAAATGAATCCAACGTTAAGAAGTTTTAGCAATTCTTCTTTTACTATATCTTTGAGAGCTGGGTTAATTCTCCTCTGGGGTTGTCTGATGAGAGGTATACTTGTGTCTGTGTAAATGTGGTGAATACAAGTATCTCGGTGTATACCTTTCATATCGGTGTATACCTTTCATATCGGTGTATTCCCAAGCAAAAGCTCCAGTTTGACTTTTGAGAACTTTTAACAATTGCTTTTGCTGACTCTCATCTAAACCTGCATTTATAGGTAGGAATTTTTCGTAACTAACCTCACATGGTACGGTATAAGATCTTAGCTGTTCTTCAATTGAAAAGACACAAGGTTTACTTGTAAATGTTGAGAGACTCATGTTTTCTTGAAATTCGTCTCCAAAAATTTGGTCAAGTTGGGAAAAAGACTGAGGAAAGTCTATACATGTGGTGGAAGAAATAAATTGATTCAACACATTTTCAATACTTTGTTCTTGAAGTGCCCAGGAAAGATCACTAACAAGGGAAAGTTCTTCCAGGTTTTCTTCTCCAAAAGGACAATCTAACCAAAATAATCTCTCAGCTACGGGCTGTGTTGGTGGGTACAAGGCTAGTCTTCTCGTAGATAACCCATCAAAAATAACCATTTCTCCATCCCTACATCCTATGAATGCATTAGCGGTAGCCAGCAAGGGTCTTCCTAAGATGATAGGATTCCCTCTAGATGGGGCTTTTGATTGAATAACCATGAAGTCCATGGGATATTCCCATGAGGCCACTGACACCATAATATCGTCTAACATCCTAGTAGGTTGTACCAACTGTACGATCTTCTAGTTCTAACATTGTTGGGGTAGGGTGGAGGAATGGTCCTAATTGGAGAGTTTCTAAAATGGTAGTAGTCATTAGGCTAATAGAAGCCCCTAGATCAATGAGTGTGTTTCCTATAACAGTGTTGTTAATGAGAATAGTTACTACAGGATTCCCTGATTTGTATACTTCAGAATTCTAGGCTGTTCTGCTATACAATCTGAGATTTCACCTATGACATGTATTGTTGGAGGGTATTTTTGTTTCTTACCTGGTCTCTTAATGTAGAGTTCTTTTATCACTTTATCGAAGATTGGTATATCTTTAATGGCTTGTAATAAAGGAATCTTAATACAAATATTTTTCAATTCATTTATGATGTTATATTTTGGGTAAGTTATAGGTTTTTCTATTATCAGACGCTCCGGATATGGAAATGATTTATTTCCTGATATTACTTCTTTATGAGGAAGGTTATGTGTTGAAGATTTAGGAATGACCACATTTTCAAGAATGACATCATTTAAAGTTTCATTAGGTTCATTTTCTTCTTGAATAACAACTAATGACTTAGGATGATCTTGCAAAACTCTTCCAGACCGCAATTGAATTTCATGTATTGGTGCGGACGAAATAGCATATGATGGAAGAGGTAATAACCTAATGTTATTAAGAGCTTGGGTTGGTTTGTTGTTAGGATTCGGTATCGGTTGTGTGGGTAATAATGTGGGTCTTGGAGGGTTCATATTCTGGAAATGAGGAGGTTGATTTGGGATAGGGGGTAGTGAAGGAGGTGCATATCCAGGTAAAAATTGCTGAACATTAGGTGGGTAAGGATAGTTAGGCATAGGGGGAGATGGTTGAGCAAAAACTTGTCCTCTCCATCCATGAGGCCATTGTTGTTGTTGAGCATTTTGAGGAGGGTACTGCGATGGCCAATTCTGCCAACTTGAAGTGTTCCATTCTTGAAGAGGTTGATAAGGATGGTAGTAAGGTGGAAATTGGAATGATGGATCCTGACCTGAGGGTTGATCCCTAGGCTGCCAAGGCCTCCTATATGTTTCACCAAAACTTCCACTCTTGTATATAGCTTGCAACTCAGGAAATGATGCACAATTATCAATGGGATGCTCTTCTGTACAGAGGTGACAAATTGAAACATTGTTTAATGGACATTCTCTTTGAGGATGTTTAGTTCTACACCTAGGGTAGAAAATACTCATTGCTGCACGCTCTTCATCCTATCTCTTTTTAGCTTGTAGTGCATCTAGCTGAGAAACCATAGATCCTAAAATATATGTTTTGAAGTTTTCTAACAGGTTTCCTATCTCTACCCTTGTAACTCCACCTGAACCGGATGTGTTTCCTTTTGAATTCCTAGTATAAGATTCTCGAAAGTGTCTTCCACCTTTCCCTCTGCTCCTAGAGTAATTCCTATATAGTTCACAAATCTCTGCAAAAGATTTATGAGAAATATTTCCTGCTTCCATGAGATTAAGGTTATCCAAGAATTCTTCTAATATTCCTTTAAGGAAGAGTGTTCTTACTGCATCTTCCCGAAGATCACTATATTTAGATTTGTGTAACACATAGTTAAATCTTTCAAGATAATCCTCCTAGCTCTCATCTTCAAGCTGTTGAATTTTAAAAATATCATTGCGAGAGTCGTTTGGTCTACAGTAATCCTGATATTTCTGAAGAAATGCATTCTTCATGTCTTCCCAAGATTTAATACTAGATTCTCCTAATCCCATGAGCCATCGAAGAGAAGAATATTTTAATGTGGTAGGAAAAAGTTTTAGTTTTTGGCCATCTTGTGGGTAATTATAACTCCTACACAAAATGTCAAACTCAAATAAGAATGTGTTCGGATCCTCACTGTTCTTTCCATAGAAAGTTGATAGTGAGGGAGGGATATTTTTCATAGTAACATCTTGTGCAGTGTCTAAGATGCGAAACCCGAAGGTACCTTCAGTTCTAAACTCTCCATCTTCGTCATCTTGTCGGACACGATATTCATGTTCATCCTCCATGAAGGTTCTATTACCAAAGAGAGAAAATCTAGGTGGCTCCTTTCTTGGTGAATATGGAATATCCCAATGTTCTTTTTCAGGAAGGGTATTTTTCTTTTTAGGAGGAGAAGGATTATCTATGTGAGAATCCAGTCCTAGAGGTTCTACTATTGTTGTTTCAATATGTGAGATGACGATGTTTGTAGAGCTCCCAAAAAGAGCATCTACTTGTGTAGGATTGACAAAATCTACCAAATATAGACCACCCACTATTGAAAATGTAGTGTCTTTGGGATTTTGGACTAATAGAGGGTTAAGAAGTTTCAAAATTTTACCCTTCAGAGTTGCCTCTTGTCTAAGTTCCATCTCAATACGAGCTTGAGGTTCTTCTAGTGGAATTTATTTATGAACAGACTATTCTGATGTCCCTATGATTTCCTTTAAAATGTTTCCAAAGAAGATTTCTTTAGCCTTCCAAGTAGGACTATCCCCTTTAGGTGTCTTCCGATACCTTTCTGTTGAATTAGTAGTTGGGGTGGCTCGTCCCCCGTATAGGTTAGTAGGAATTTTAGTAGGAATTTGAGTTTTAATAAATCTACCTTGTGAATCTCTAGACCTATTCATGAAAACAAATTATAACTGAAAGAAAATTTGACTGCATAACTACTACTATTGGGTTTCGGGGATGCCTATTATAACAAATGCGCAGGTTCTTACCTCTCGTCTTACTGCTCACTCGCCACCAGCCTAATCTAAGTTATCACTAAGAAGTTCTACCTATCTTCAACTGAATTCTACCTATTTCAACTCCTCGGCAACAGCGCCAAAATGTTGGGTGTGTGAGATATCTCAAATTAAAAACAACACCTAAGATTAATTATCAACCAGGATTAGTAAACTTAGACTTGAAAGCAAAATATATGCCATGGTAGAAAAGGTTCTAAAGTTCCAGGTTTGTCAAACCTAAAAATGTTTAGTAAGGAAAAAGATCGAAAGATCTTTCAAAATGAAAAACCGAGTTAAATATTTAAGAATACATTTAAATCACAGATCAGAATAGTACTAGATCATACTACTCTACCTCTATGGTTAATTAATAAGAAATATGGAAACAAATACTGAAACACAAACTACTTCTAGAAAAGTAAGAAATCACCAAATTCAACTTCCAGATAGCAACTAAGGACAGAATCACAGCTACAGATATTAGATGTTTAATAGGGAGAACTTGTAAATGTACATTAATTTAGACTAAACCATCTAATTCCATTCTTCTTAATTACGTACATCAAATGTAATAGGAACTGGATTAAATGTATCGTAATGACTTTCAAATGTAATAAGGAAGCTAAATGGAAGTAAATCTAACTTAACTTCTACAAACAAATGTAAACTAAAAATCAACAAACTACTACTAATTTTAAACATTATGAACTACTATCTATCCATATGTGAACAACACGAAACTAGTGTGAGTTAAAAGCAAGTGTAAGAACCTAACAAAGATGTTAAATTGGACTATATTAGATTTGGAAGCAAGTAGAAAACTTGATAAATATAGTTTATTATTAATCCAGATCCTGAAACATGAACATCTTCATTAAATAGATACTACTATTAAGATTAATAAACTAAAACAACTCAATGAAATAAACTATTTAGGAACAACATTCATACATTCTGAACAGTAACTAAGTAACAAAACTGGTTAAAGAACTAAAGTTTGGAGGAAAGATGAGAAGAGGATAAGGAAGAAGTAAGAAAGGAGGAAACAATGATGATAATTGAATTAAAAACTCCAAATAACATAAAACAATATTAAATTACATCTCAAACTATTAAGGAGGAATAGGAAGAATGATGATTAAGAGGTAGGAGAAATTATATTCGAAAAAAGGCCTAAAATAATACAGAAAACACACAGGTCCGAATGGCGATCCGAATGCTGGTCTGAAAAGCAGTCCAAATGATGATCCGAATGGAGGAAAACATTTTAAAGTGAGGAAAATAAGAGTTTCTAGATGATTTAATTACCAGCTAGCTTTATGTAAATGATCCTACTGTGCAGAGGAAGCAGTAGAAAGATGATTAGAGGCTAGGGAATTATCTATACAAATCATTACCTAAGAGAAAGAATGATTTTATAAGAAGTTGAAGAAGGTTGAAAATAGAAGAAGGGAGAAGCTTGGAATAGAAGAAAGAAGAATTAACCTACAGCAAGCAGAAAGAAAAAAAACTAACAGAGGAGAAAAGAAGGGAAGGAATGCTAACTAGGGAAGAATTTGGAAGCAATATCTATCTATGATGATGGAAGAAGGATTGAAAAACACACTATAAATTAGTGAACTACTGAACTATTGGTCGACCATTATACTCAGAAGAAGGAAGGTTGGATTAACAATAGAATATTAATTACAGAGAAATGAAGATAATACACACAGGAAAACAAATTAAATTACACACACAGGAAATAAACTAGTTAATTGCGAGAAAAGAAATGCAAAAAATGTAAATAAAACCTCCAGTTGATGAGGGGCCCTTCCCAGCAATCGAAGGGTGAACTAGCTCAACTTAAACGACTACCAGTAGAACATCAACAAGCTGCTCCTTCCATTAACTTGAGAAAAATTACAGAGTCTGTCTTCAAACTATCTACGACTGTCAATGCTTGGACTAAGACTGGAAAACCATCATAAATTCATAAGCTAATTCGTCTCAATCACAGAGGAGGCTATTTATAAGTTACAATGGGTTAGAGGGTCGACAGAGTCGACCTCTCTAATAATAGGAGTTTTTTTAATGTATGTAACTGCTGATTAAATGATACATAACAGAGCAAGGGGCATCTACCCATCTCCTCGGTCTCAATCCTTTCCAATTCGAACAACTGAGCATTTGTTTCCTCAAAACGTGAGCAGAAGCATATGCTGGAGCATCGACGTGGGAACAGGAGTTATGTTGGCATACTGAGAGTGGGCGTGGGAATTATGTTTCCATCTAAGTGTGAATAGGCGGAGTCTTTCCAGAACAACGACATGCAAGTGCTGAGCAGACGTGCGTGATTCCGGGATGAATGCACAGACGAATCGGATGTTAACGCGTTCACGTGGATGTGATATGTGTTGTCATGCTTGGAGAGCATAAGGATGAATCTTCTAGAACAATGGTTCATTAACCATCAGCGCCACATGGAAAACAGAACCCATGTGTCCTCCTCTTCATTCAACGGTCTGAGATGCATCAACCATGGATTTCGCAGGCTGAACAAAGGGTTGAACGATGAGTTGAATGCGTTCTAGGCTAAGCACATAGCGCATGGTCTGTATGATGGGTCATTTACAAATCGTAGCCTATCAATTAGAACCATAAGTGTTAATTATTCCCAAAAACATTATTTAAATCATAAATAAACCATAATATACAAAATATAACAAGATTTGCATGGTAAGTGAATTTGTGCATACCTGGACTGTTTGATAAGCTAAATGGCTAAGAAAACAACTTACTATATCAAAAACGATAGAAATAATGCCACTTCGAGTAAATTAAATGATAAAAAATGGTGACAATATTGGATACGAACACAAGATCTTTTCTGGGTCTTGTTGGTTACTATAGAAGGTTCATTAGAGGCTTCTCCAAGATAGCCCATCCAACCACTTCCTTGCAGAGGAAGGACATCAAATTCACATGGTCTGAGAAATGTGAAAGAAGTTTCCAACAGTTAAAGGAGTTACTTACTAGTGCACCCGTTTTGAAGATTGCAGACCCGAGTAAGGATTTTGTAGTATGCACTGATGCTTGCATTGAGGGACTCGGCGGAGTGCTAATGCAAGAAGGGTTCGTAATTTTTTATGAGTCAAGAAATTTGAAGGAGTATTAAAGGAACTATGCCACCCATGACTTAGAGCTAGAAGCCATAGTTCATGCTCTCAAGAGATGGAGGAATTATCTCTTGGGATGGAAATTTGAGCTGAGGATTGATCATATGAGTTTAAAATTCTTGTTTGACCAGTCAAATATGAATGCTAGGAAAACTAGATGGATGGATTTTCTTTGTGAGTTTGATTTGGAAATTAAGCATGTCAAGGGTAAGGAGAATAAAGTTGTTGATGCACTTGGTAGGAAGTTTCATATTGCAGCAATAAGTAGGTGTGAATCAGACTTGAAGGAAAGAATTTTAGAGGCTCAAGATGGTGATGAAGTCTACCTTCATATCAAGGAGAAATTGTAGCAGAATGTTATAGATGAAAAGTATGCAAGATATCAGCCAAGTTAGGTTGATGTCCTCATTTACCAAAACACCATACTATACATTTGAAACAGTTCATATTTGAAGAAGTTGGTGATGGATGAGATACATCAAAGACCATACTCAGGACATCCAGGATATCAGAAGACTATAACAGTAGTAAGGAAGCCGTATTTTTGGCATGGTATGAAGAAAGACATATTTGAGTACATTGCTAGATGTCAGAAGTGTCAACAGGTCAAGGAATAGCATCAACATCCGGTAGGATTGTTGCAGCCACTACCCATCCTAGAATGGAAGTGGGAAGTGATTTCTATGGATTTTATAATAGGGTTTCCAATGACAGTGAAGAAACTTGATGCGATCATGGTGGTGGTGGACAAGCTATCAAAGGTATCTCATTTCATTCCAGTGAAGTCCGCCCATAAGGCCATTGACATTGCAAATATCTTCATGAGAGAGATATTCAAATTGCATGGATTGCCCAACGCAATAGTTTCAGACCGTAACACAAAGTTCACATCTAATTTTTGGAAAGGATTGTTCCAGGATTTGGGAACTTAGTTGAAGTTTAGCACAACTTGTCATCCTCGGACAGATGGTCAAACTGAGAGAGTGAACCATATCCTTGAAGATATGTTAAGAATGTATGTGATGGACAAGCCATCCAAGTGGGAAGGTTATTTACACTTGGTGGAATTTTCTTACAACAATGGACATCAAGTGTCATTGAAGATGAGTCATTTTGAAGTGTTGTATGGCAAAGGGTGCATGACTCCAGTGAGCTAGGACAGCCCAGTGAACAAAGTAGTGCTTGGACCTGAGATGATTGGGGAGATGGAGCAAGAGATTTTGAAGATCAGGCAAACTTTGAAGGCAACACAAGACAGGAAGAAGAGTTATACAGATCTGAAAAGAATGCATAACGAATTTCAGATTGGGTATCATGTCTACTTGAGACTGAAACCGAGGAAGAGCTCCATGAAGTTGGGAATTTGTGCCAAGTTGGCACCAAGATATTGTGGGCCATTTGAAGTCCTTGATAGGATAGGGCCAATTGCATTTAGGATTTAATTTCCTGCTAACATGAAAGATCATAATGTTTTCCATGTATCTTTTCTCAATAACTATGTACATTATCCTAATCATATCATTGATTGGCATGTGATCCAGGTGAAACCAGAGGGGGAGTTCGCAGTGGAGCCTATATGCATCCTCGATAGGAGAGTTACCTTGATCTGGAACCATTCCATAGGGAAAATAAAGGTGCAATGGAGGCACCTTAGTCCAGAAGAGGCCACATGGGATCTAGAGGATGCCATGAAAGAGGCATTCCCATTGTTGTTCAGTTTTGAGAACACCGAGGACAGTGTTATTTTAAGGGAGAGGGAGTTGTGATACCCCATTTTTCCCTTAATGTTGCTTGGCTTCAATGTGAATAGTATATATATACAGTGTGTGTATTCTCACCAGTGTGGAGTTCAAACCCAAGGCCCCACTAGTGGATGTTTAAGGTTATTACATAGGCAAGTATTTGACAGTTTGATTATTCATGGGTTGTTAAGCCATGAATAAATGTAAATGATGTAATTATTATTAATGAATAAAATAACCAAGAAGCTAGCTAAGGAGGAAACTAATGAGAAGGGGCCATGTGTATTCACTAGGGAGAGGTGAGCGGGTTATGGGATTGGTACCATGTTGCCACATGTCCGATTGTGAACCCATTTGAACTCCCTGCCGAAATTAATTTGGTTGCAGAGGGTGGTTGAGAACCCTCTTGCTAAATTTGATGGAGTATGGAGCATGCCCATGATTTCATATTATAGGGCATGGCTCTGGTTTCTTGTCCTGGAAGGAACTCAATGCCTGGAAACTCACAGAACCTGTTTGACTACCCGCTTGGGGGAGGAAAGGGGATTTTTTTCACTGATACACACATTCACGGGAAAAATTATGGAGGCATTGACGAACCATTGGCTCTCTGGGACTTCCATGATCCATCGAACCGTCAGGAGAGAGCTTGCTCACACATCCCTGCATACGCAGAGCCAACTAGGGGGAAACCTGAAGACAATCGTGTTTCCCTGTGTAATATAAAATACTAGAGAGTTGCTAGTCATGAAAACTATGTGTGCGAACCCAGTCTATTGGTGACAAGGTGGCAAGAACCCGTGAGGAAACTGCAAGCTTGAACCTCCAGAGAAACCGTGACAACCTAAGATTGGATCGCAGCAAGTAGCTTGCAGAACAAAGCTATGTATGCAAGTCTAAAACGAGTCAGCTTGTTGAACTATGGTAGAAGGTTGGGTTGCTTGATAAACTTGGTGAAGGATGAAATCTCATAGAACTAGTGACTGGACCTTTCTATGCGCATCCTGGAATAGAACTGGAAGGTAAGAGGCATTGAGGGACTATGCAGTAGACAAGAGGGTCTTCCTTGTGTTGGATTTGGTAGTTAATTTGGGTGCCAAGTCGGCTAAGTGTTGATATTCCTGTAGCCCTATGGTTAAGCTCTCTGGCTTAGCAACGTCTTCCTTTTTATCCTTGTTTGCTTGATAAAACCACTATAGGTTTGATTAGCATGATCAACTAGTGTGGTATGCTTAATAGACCCAACTGCAGGTTGGCTTGGCATGACCCCGTTGTTTGGTATGCTTGATAAACAAACCTGGAAGCTGGCTTAGCATGACCGGTATGTCCCTAAATGCTTGATAAACCCAAGTACATATTGACTTAGCATTGGGTTGGAGTCTTAACTGTGAGAGAACCTGGTATCCCTCCTTAGTCGATACACGACCCAGCTCTGGGGTGATCTCTCAGTTGAAAGAGTATAGACTGGATAGAGATCTAAGGTTGAGTGGAATGTTTCTCTCACTTAGCTAGTTGCTTGGCAACTTAAGAATTTAAAAGATAAGTACTTCTTGTTATGATAAATAATGGTGTTTCATTGTTATGAAATGATTTCTTATGCTCGATTGTGGAATTGTGGAATGCATGTTTATCTGAATTTGATTGACAAGAAGTCATGTACAGGCCTGAGTAGAAACCTGAGTTATTATTTTGTATATCATTGTATTGCATGAGTTCAATGCATTATAAGTCTTGCATGTGATAGATGTATTTTTAATTCTAACCTTATGTGCTTTACACATTGTGGCTTGTTTGATTAACTTGGAAATGAGTTGTATTCTTACATCTGATTCTTGGGAAATAGGGGAAGACCGTGGAATGTTTCATAACTCCTCAGTGGATCAGGTGGAAAGGGAAGGTCATGATAGGAAGAAGGTTTAAGTCATTTAAGTGGATTTGTAGACATAAATTCAGTGGGATAATTAACATGCAAGGACTTCTCATATGGGGCAAGGATTCTACCATTGGATATAGCTCTCCAAGATATTTTCAACGACACTGACCTTGTCTCATTTGGACCAAGGATGAGGAATTTATGCCCCTCAGAAGATTGTGTGGGAACTTACCTTGTGGGGGTGTGTTTGCGCATGCCCGCATTGGCAATGCGAATTGAGGATTGCGGAAACGTAAAAGTTTTGAAGTTACGATTTGGAATTCTGCATCCTCAATTGCGGATTGCGGATTACGGATCCGCCATCACGAATTGCAGATTGCAGAAAGGTAGGTTTCCGGTTGTGGACTTTTGCACTTCTCCGTTCATAGTTGTGGATTGCAGATGAGCCGTTGCGGATTGCGGATTGCGGAATGGTAAGTTTCCGGTGGTGAAGTTTTGCACTTTCGCATCCACAATTGCATATTGCGGATCCGAGCTATTTCAACTATGTGTCTACTCAGTCAGATTTCATAAGAAAAATAAATGTATCAGGGTCTCCCAAAGCTTAAAAGGATCAGTGGGAACATGACAATGTTTTTAATGACTTTAAAAATCATCGATTCAAAATAAACAATTTGACTTATTAGCAAAAGTTATTCTAATTTAAAATTACTTTTACTAAACTAGATATGCTTAAATCTAAATAAAAAACACCTAGGATATTATTTTCATTACATATTAATGTTCAACCTTAGTGCTCGCACATCTCATCATGCATTTTAATCTCATCATGAATTTTATGTTTAACATGCTAGTAATTATTTTTCTTTCTAACATCAATGATAATAAATAATATATCATGCGGTATTTTTTCAAACCATATTGCAATATTATTATGTTCGTACCCAAACGAAGCATTAGATAATAAAAATATATTTGCATATAATTAATTGTAGATTCCATAACTAGTTGTAGATTCCAGTGACCACACAGATTGTAATTCGTAATCAACTTGTGCTAAGTAGGCATTAGTGTTTTTATTAAATATTAAATGGGCGTCCATTGCTATTGATAGAAATTTGATCGGAGTGCAAAATTATAGCATACTGGTGCAAATACTCACAGCCTAGAATGTGTTGGTCATCCATCATAACTTGGTTATGTAGATTTAGAAGAAGGGTAAATGCTGCTACACGAATTTCATTTTCTTAATATCCAAATAAAATAAAATAATATATGTTACCACTCTAATGATGATATAGGAATTTAACTTACTTAACACAACGAAATAGATAAACTTGTATAGCCACTTAGCTTGTGGCTGATGAACACCAATAGGTCACAAGTTAGGTGCCATGAACAAATTATCTATTACTTGTTCTCCATGCTTAATTGTAATCACCTTTTTTTTATGCCTTAGATACCTATTACCTTCTTTAGTTAAATAGGTTATTCAATACATGTTTTCCATGCATGAGCTACTAGTTATATGTGCATCAATTACAGGTTATTTTTTGTATTTCTTTTTTTATAACTATTTATTTTGAATTTTGAATGATGACCATAAAATCAATATGGACAGTACACTTGTCCCACCCTCCTTCAATCTAGGAAAAGCATAGATGGTAGTCCACCACAAATTCTAAAATATAAACACTTATTGGTGTAATAAAATGATGGATTTATAATATAAATTGACCGAAAGTAAAATAAAATAAAATTGACAATTTGTATCCCTTACATTATCGATTTATTGGAGTTGATAACCCTATATATCATTAGAAAACATTCTTCTCTGTTAACTCTTCATTACAATGAACTATACTTTCACATTCTAGAGTAAAAATATCAAAAGAAATTTTTGAAAAGTGACATGCATTCTCTCAATGTTGAGATTAGGACAACTATAACGATTAATCTGAGATTAGGAGAACTATAACGATTAATCTGAGATTAGGACAATTATAACAATTAATCTATGGTGAAACCCTATTTATGCAACAACGTGTCATAGGTTTTCAGCACATTTGGAGTTAAAGAGGCTGGTCTAATTACTTTACTAGCAAAACTACTTAACTTGCGGTCGATGAGCATTGATAGACCCCCTTCTTCTAGTTAAACAATTTGTTTGCCATAAAATGTTCGACATCCATGCATTAGCTACCAGTTATTTTTTATATCCATAAAATCAATCTGGATAGTACACTTGTCCCATCCTTGTGCAGTCTGGGATCCATGGAGATCTACCTCCATCCCTGATCAAAAGTGTTGAGAATTACACCAATAAGTGTTATTCTAACACCTATCGGTATAATTAAATAATTGAAATAACTGGAAGTTCAAATATTCAACTATTCAAATAAATGGAAAACTTGCCCTTGAGTTCGTCTAATTAATAAAATAACTCACCCTTCAACTATTAAACTAGTAAAAGAACTTGCAAACTCGCCCTTGATCTCGTGGTTGAACTCACTCTTAAATTATTAAATAATTGAAATAACTTGCACTTTAACTCTTTAAAACACTCTCAAGAACTCAAACCCTTTGTTGAACTCACTCTTCATCAATCTTAAATTATTAAATAATTGAAATAACTTGGATTTCCACCATTCAAAAGAACTCTCAAGAATTCAAACTCTTAGTTGAACTCACTCTTTATCGCTCCTAAATTATTAAATAATTGAAATAACTTGCACTTCAACTATTAAAAAACTCTCAAGAACTTAAACTCCAAGTTGAACTCACTCTTTACTTTATTTTTATTTTATAATTGTTTATTTGGAATTTTGAATGACGCCTATAAAATCAATCTGGATAATACACTTGTCCCATCCTCCTACAATCTAGGAAAAACATAGATGGTAGTCGACTGCCAAATTCTAAGATACTAGCACAACCACTTAACTTGTGTCTGGTGAACACCGATAGCCCGCAAGTTAAGTGCCACAAATAAGTTATTTGTTACTTGTTTTCTATGCACGGTTGTAATCACATGTTGTCTATGCCTCAGCTACATGTTATCACTCGCTTTCTTCTAGTTAATAAAGTTGTCTACCATGAAGCCATTTATTCCTGCATAAGCCAAGAGTTATAGATGTATCAACTCCGAGTTATCCATGCATAAGCTTCCATTAATTTTTTATACTCTTTTTATTTTATAGTTGTTTAATTCGAATTTTAAATGACTACCGTAAATTGATCTAGAGAGTATGCTTGTCTCATTCTCATGCAATTTAGGAAAACATAGATGCTAGTCCACCCCAAATTCTAAGATATAAACACGTATTGGTATAATAAACACCTATCAATGTAATTAAAAAACTTTACGAATAAATTGAATCACCATAAACTGATAAAGATTGAATCACCATAGAATGATAAGATTCCCTTCGCTTTTAGTTTCACTTTGGTATATGTTCAACGAAAGTCAACATTAACGTTAATGACGGCGAGACCAGCTTTGTGTGGTTGGTATTTGTTGTGTTGCAATCCCTATTGCAAATCTGATTTTTTTTTAAAAGCAAAGTTCTTAAAGAAACATATATCCCAAAATTAGAATGAAATGGGTTATAGATTCATATACCTAAAATCGTTGCTCATTGGTCAATATTTAGTGCTTGAATTTAAAGAGATTTATTTTTTAGTTATAAGATTGAAATAACAATCATTAAATATTGAGCATATTAAAATCAAATTATTCCGATTACAATGAATATGCTAATTAAAAACAATTATAAGTAATTTACTGGAAATATATTTTACATATATGAACTTTAATTTTACTCTATTTTCTTAGTTTACAATGAATAAGATGATGATTACTAAGATAAGAAACCGTCAATTTTCTTGATATTAAGCTAGGTTTAAAAAGCTAAAGGAAATTCGATAGTTTAATTTGTCAATATGAATATGGAGATAATTATATAAATTAATTCATTGGTTCGGTCAATTCAATTAAATCCCTGTTATGTTAGTTATGTCATTGAATCTTGTAATATCGATAATGTTATGTTTTATATTATCCAATTGCATTATGATTAATTGTATTATGATTAGTCATATAAAAGTTCGAGATAATAGTTTGTAGAATACTAAATTATTTTAAACGTAATGTAAGTGCAATTATATATATCCAAGTTATAGTATAATTATAATTTTTTTTTATAAAAAAATTATAGTTTGTATTCAGTGGAAATATTAAAAGAATTATTTGGATCTTAAGAAAGAAAAGTAACGAATTATTTGGTTTTCTTTGAGTTGTATTTATGTATTTAAGAATTTTGGAGAGGAGTGTTCATAAATTACTATAATTTTGATGACATAGCAGATTGGATAAGTTTAGATTGTAATAAATTTTTTGAAATTGAGATCTTATGTGGGTGTATGTAGAGCAATCTAAGACGAAGAGATTTTCATCCTCAACATTCTTAGTCTCACAAGGATGGACGATCCTTTTATCCCACAGAGTTTTATGAAAGGTCCAACATCATGATTCATTATTCAATTCATGAGTGTCCATTCTTATTTTACCTATATATATATTATTCTTTATGCTAGTTATAAGAAGGAGATAATTGTGATATTCAAGATTAGGGCTAATGCCTTGTTGTAATATCATAATTCTCTTTTATCCTCCAAATTTTCATCACACTGCAGCTTCTGTTTAAACTTCAAATTAATAATGTTTTTAATATCCTCTTTGTTTTGCAAAGTGGCATTTCCGATAATCCCGCACATCTTTTACCAATACATGGCATCATTGTGCCACCCTCGCTTGAGCCTTAAGTGGTTTTAACTAGAATTTACAAAAAAATTCATATGTTTTCGGTCTCCCAAGTCATTTGATTTTTTCTTATACATTAAGTACCTACTCATAACTATGCTCTCAATGGTGGAAAAAGCGACTTCAATCAAGAGAATGGGATATAGTGTATTGCTTTTAATTTTAAGATTGTAAGTTATAAAACACTTATGTATTTTCTCAATGCTTCTCCAAGATTCTCTAGAGAGGCTACAACCCCATCTTGACACCCATACAAAAGAATGTGAGTGATGAGAGTTTCAAAGAGGAATTTATTTTTATCTCACATCACATCGTTTGCTGAATTAAAATTGTTTTCATGACCAAAATAAGCTTTCCACCCTCCATTAATCATTTTATCATTGCTATAGTTACAATTAAGCTTGTGATGGATATCAATACAAATATATTTGTACGAATTCATTTCGTTCGAGTTGTTATTATCATACAAAAAAGGAGCGTAAGTGAGCTTATTAGATTTTCTGAACATAATTTTGTTTTGATGGTATTGACGATCATGCCTATACAAGAGCAAAAATCCTTGAGAATTCTTAATTTCTTTGAATATCAGAGTGACATCTTTCAAGAAGAATAATATCATTAGCATAAAGAAAGATAATGATGATAATTTCTACTAATGTCATGCCAGTGCAACCTACCTCTATTAAAAATGCTCCTAACTTATCAATGTGGATACCAAAAAGGGTAGGGGAGAGGGGGCATCGTTTCTTAACTCCTATATTACAATCAAATATCTTCTAACAAACCCTCAATGTTCTTAAACATGGTAATGAAATTCTCGCATAACCTTATTACAATGGATATCAGCATGAAAGGAACCTTTAACTCTTCTAGTCTTTTCCATAAGAAATTTATAGGAATTGTATCAAAAGATTTCATAAAGTACACAAAGAAGCATAGGAGATTGAACTTATTATTGCAACATTCCTATGCAATGATCCTAAGAGATCTGAGGTGGTCTATGGTGGAATGATACCCTCTAAAATTGGCTTTCTTTTTAACACTTTTATTTAACGTTTTAGCCATATGATAATCTTATTTTCCAAAATAATACCATATAAATTGGCTAAAATAGGTCTAAACATAGTCGTCCTATAATTAGAGGGGTTATTTTTATCATTTATTTTAAAAATGGGTACAATAAGGCTCTTTGCCCAAGGTTTTGGATGTTATACTTAGCTACTAGATTGAAGAGCTTGTGGATGTGAGGGGTGAGGGAAAACCCCCCATTTTTTTGGATTTCTACTTGGAAGCTTTCAATGTACTTAGATTTCCCATTTGCAAGGTGCTTAGTCCCAAATTATTTTCCATAAAAAGGGGTTGAATCTTGTCTAGGACATCATTTGATTCATAAATATTCTTAAGGTAGAAATACCATCCCTTCATTACAATCATATTATTCTCTTTAGTTTTGTGAGTTAGAATTCGTCTCCAAATTTCTTAGGATCCATCTTAGGGAGGTGTAACATATTCTCCCTCTTATTATTTATTTATGAATTTTTTTCCCTTTTAATGAAGGATTTGTACATGCTTATATTTTCATATTATAGGGACTCATCAATAACTTATTTGATTTCTCTTCTTTTGATTTTACACTTTTTTCCATACCAAGGGTTGGTCATTCTATTTCTATTTTTTATATGGCACTTCAATAGAGAACATGTTAATGGAAGAGGAGAGGGTTGTAGAGAAATTATGATAAAGGTCTTATATATTTCCCTTACTAGATAGAGGAAACACTTTATTATTTAAATCATTTCAAAAAATATCAACTTTACTAGATAGAGGAAATACTTTTGTATCTGAAAATTTGTTTCTATTGAACTACTATGCATAATAATGTTGAGAGTTACAATTGAAAGTCTATGATCCAAGTCATGTTCATGGTAATTTAAAATTTCAAAATTTATTATTTGGTTCGTTGAAAAGATATTGGAAATGTCATCGCCAACCACACTACTTTTAATCCCATGAATGCGATTCATTCGACTAGAATTAGACCATTGCAAATACTTATATATTGAGCACTACATAGCCAGGTCAGTTTAGAACCAAACAGATTTTCCCTTAAATATTTATAACTTCGTATGTAATTGTTAGCTAAAACAAGGTCTTCATCTAACTAAAGCGGATTAGGGATGGAAGAATTGTCTCAGAGAATAACTTGGTTCCTAGTTCTTCAAGCATTAATGTCACACATTAATAGAATATTTCCTTCATTTCTTAGACTACAAACATCATGTTAATGTTCATTATAGGACAAGTTTTATCTAGATTGTTTTTCTTATAAAAGCTAAAATTGATAGTCCCAAAATAACAAATTGTTATAAAGATTTTTTAGCATTAATATCTCTAATCTCCATTCATATGTGCTGGTTGAATGGATCTTTCTTATAAATCCTAACAATAGTGGAAATGAGATATAGAAGACACAATTAAGAACCTGAACTCTTTCCATTAAGACAAGGATAAATAAAAGCGAAATAATAACAAAAGGAAGGTATTGAATCACTACTTTCCCATAGGATATAAAAGGCCTGATACATATTAGTTTTTTGCAAAGGAGGAATTCTTTAGGAGGACCCAGACCTTTGAAGAATTAGCACAAAGCAATAAAGAGGGAAAATGCATAACATAAAAGGTATTATTAGATGTGACCATGTTTATATATCTCTCATATTATGATTTTCAACCATGTTTAGATATCTCCTTGAACAATTGGCACAAAGGCATAAAAAGGGAAAAGGCATAACATAAAAGATGTTATGATTTGTGACCATGTTTAGATATCTCTCATATTATGATTTTTGACCATGTTTAGATATCTCACGTTCTGATATCTTATAATTTAGGGAAAAATATTTAGTGCATGAGGTAAAAGTAATATTTAGTGTTTAGCGAAGAAGAGATTTAAGATTAATGATATTAAGCTGAAAATATTCTTATTCCAATGAATATGTTCGATAAGTACAATATTACACAAATTAGTTATAAATTTTTTAGCTACCCAACAATTGGCATTATTTTCGGATGCCAACATTGCCTTCGACAAGTTCAGCAAGTTCGACTTTGACAAGTTTAGCGACTTCGACTTTGACTAGTTCAGCAACTCGACTTCGACCAGTTCAACAACTTCGACAAGCACTGATGTTGACATGCATCATTGAAATTGGAAACTGATGAACTGCGGAATATTGTCTCTCTATCTTCTAGTCGACCATGATGGTTGAAATTCTGAAACCATTCTAACTTCTCTTGTAGCTGAGCATAGCGGGAAGACACCCAAGCGTTCTAAACACTCTATATAAGCATGTAAATTATTGTAATATACAGAGAACAAGTAATAGAGAAGAATCAAGATCAGTTTTCATTCCTGCATATTATCTATATGTGTATGTTTATGTGTGTAGTGTATTCCTTCTTTGCTTATTCTTATGCTTTCACCATCACAGTACTGACTCATTTAGTCGAACTATTGTTCCTGTCATGCACCCGGGCACGTACGGATCATTGGTATTAGAGATTTAGAGCTCAAATTATTCATAGCTTAGCTTTGTTCATGCTTAAGTTGTGCATAGACACTTCCATCGAATTTACCTAGCTTATTCATGTTCAAACACACTCGGAGACTCAGGAATCCAAGCAAACACGACCTTCAAAGATGGCAGAAGGAACAAATAATAGACATGCAATTGACGAGACAAAACAACTCATAGAGCAAGCGTTGGGACAACACACTGAAATGTTCACCCAATTCAACGAGATTCTCAAGCGATTTGTTTTGACCTTAGGAGGATTTCCAAAAATATCTAACTCCAACAAAATCAGTCCTTTCAAGGTGCAAATGGATTTGGACATATCGAATCTAGAAGGAAAGATTGACGCGGAATCTGTCAACAATTGGGTACAAAAATTGGAATCCTATTACTCTGTGAATCAACTCTCAGAAGATGAAAATATCACCATTGCATCCTTAAAGATGTCAACATATGTGCACTGCTGGTGGGAGAACCTATCGACAAAGATGGAGAAAAGTGGAGACCCCATAAAGACATGGGAGAAATATGTCGAATATGTCCAAAAGGATTTTTACCGGACCAGGTATGTTGAACAACAATATAAGAAGTGGCAACAGCTAAGGATATTGAAATATGAGTCCGTACAGAGTTACACCGAGGAGTTATATCAACTAATGTCTAGACTTGGCGTTGAAGAAGAAGAGAAATTGCTTGTTTTGAAGTACGTCGGCGAATTATCCCCGTACATTCAGTAGGAGATGGATTTTCTTACTGTCAATAAACTTGCAGACACATTCCACTGTTCCAGTAAGCTTGAATTCAAACAAAAATTAAAATCCCACTTCGCGACCAAGTCGACAGGACGACACGGGCCAACAAGAAGGCACCAGCCGACTTCAACAAGTCAAGACCTTCTCAACCGACTCTGACAAAGAAAGATCATGGAAAAAAGAATTATCAGAAAGACGAAAGGGAATGTAGCAAACAAAATGTTACCAGGAAATGGTGTGATTACCACAATTCATCATGGCATGATACGCTTGAATGCAAAGCTCAGAAGACATTTTTGGAAAAAGTGTCGACATCCGACTTGTTCAACAAAAATCTGGTAGAATTTGAACGAGAAGAAATGACCCTTTTGACATCAACATCAACCAATCCAGTAGCCTCGACTATCGTCAACGAGGAGGAATGAGAGCACCTATTCCATACACAGATATGGGTTCAATACAATACATTGCATCTGATTGTGGATAATGGTAGCCATAAGAACTTTGTTTCTGAATATCTTGTGAAGAAACTAGTTCTTGTTACCACTCCACATCCTCAACCTTATAACATTGATTGGATGAAGGATGGACAAGAACTAAGGATCACCCGACAATACAAACTCACCTACTTCATTAATCATTTTGAATATGAAGTACTCTGCGACATGGAACCTCTCTCTGTAGCTGACGCCTTGTTTGGGAAACCTTACTTATGGGATTGACATGGAAGTTACCAGTCACAACCTCAAAAGTTGATTGTCAGAATTTGGAACCGATGGTACGACATACTAGAGCGATGACCTACACCAACTGTTGCAATGATATCTTCTAAATAGACTAAGAATCTCATCAACCATGCTCAGAAATTCGCATTGATCATGATTAAGACGCAAAATTCTAGGAAGACTCTAGCAACCAGTCGACTCACAAACCAGTGCATCTCCCGACAGAAGCAACTTATCGACAATATTCTTCATGAGTACGGGAACCTATTCGAAGAGCCAGACGGAGTACCTCTACATTCACAGGTAAAACACTCTATTGAACTTGCTCCTGGTTCTTCATTACCTAATGCATCTATTTACAGAATACCCATTCTCGAAAATGAAGAGATTAGTAGACAAATTCAAGATTTGTTCAACATGAGTCATATCTGACCGAGCTCCTCTCCTTGTGGAATTCTAGTAGACCTCGGTCGAAATAAAGATGGGACTTGGCACATGTGCATTGAATACCAGGTCCTCAACAAAATTTTGGTAAAGAATAGATACCCTCTACCATGGATATATGAGCTCATAGACTGTCTGAAAGGTGCTAAATTCTTTACTGAGCTCGACCTAAAGTTGGGATATCATCAGATTCCAATCGAGCCCGTAGATGTATGGAAAACTGCTTTCAAGAAAAAGGAAGGATTGTTCGAATGGCTAGTCATGCCTTTTGGCTTAACCAATGCACCTATGACCTGCATGCGATATATGGATAACACTCTTTGACCATTCAGCGACAAATGGATCATTGTCTATCTCGATGATATATTGATTTTCAGCGATCCTGGGAAGAACATGTTGGACAACTTTGACAAGTCCTTGACACTCTCCAACAACATCAACTCTACTTGAACATGGAAAAATTTTCCTTTGCGATGAACAACATCAAATATTTGGGGTTTGTAATTGACTCTCCAGGCATTCACGTCGATCCAGACAAAGTGCAAATTTTAAAAGATTGGCCCATTCCTCAAAGCATTCATGAACTAAGAAGTTTTCTTCGTTTGACGAATTTCTATCGATGATTCATACTTGGCTTTAGTCACATAGCCTAGCCTTTGAATCAGTTGACCAAGGGAAATGGGGAAAATGTCTTCAAATGGACATCAACACAACAAGCATCTTTTGAACAAATCAAACACAAACTTTGTACTAGACCAGTGCTTGTCTTACCTGATTTGTACCAGCCCTTTGATATTGAGATGGACACATCAGACTATTCCTTGGGTGTAGTGATCACTCAGTCTGGTCACCCAGTCGCTTTTCATTTTGAAACTTTTAACAACATTGTTAGAAGATATTCGAAGTATGAAAAAGAAAATTACGACATTGTGCAAGTCCTTAAGCAATGGAGACATTATACCCTTGGAAAGGAGATGGTCATTCTCACGGACCACAAGCCTTTACAGTTCGCCCTGTCCGAGTCAAAGTTACAAACAACTCGGCAACTCAAGTGGATTAATTACCTACAACAATTTCAGTTTGTAATTAAGTATCGGAAAGGTAAATCCAATGCCGCGACTGATTTTCTAAGTTGACCACCCATTACTCTCCTCCTTACAGTGATGAGTATGCAGGTTTATGACAACACTACTTGGCCTCAATTGCATCAGGATGACAACAACTTTTCGCCAATCTATCGAAAAATTCAGACCGACAAGTCGTCAACCTCTGACTATTTCCTGAAGGATATCTTGCTATACAAGCTTGGACAACTTTGTGTACCGATCGGTGAGAATCGCCATCAGCTCATTTGGGACACGCACTATAGAAAGACTACATGACACTTTGGAGTAGCAAAGATCCTTTCTATTCTCCAAAAGTATTTCTTTTGGCCTTCACTTAAAACTGACATCAACAAGTACATTCGATCATGCATGGTTTTTTCCATTTCTAAACTTCCTAATCAACAACAGGGATTGTACACACCTTTGCCAGTTCCTAGTTGACCATGGGAATCTATTTCTATGGAATACTTGACGGGATATCCTACTACTGAACATCAACATGACACGATCTTAGTGGTAGTCGATAGATTTTCCAAGATGGCCATTCTCATTCCATACAAGAAGACTATGACAACATAGTAGACCGCTCAGCTCTTCTTTGAACATGTCTAGAAACATTACGATTTACCGACAACCATTATTTCCGACAAAGATGCCAGATTTGTCAACATATTTTGGAATACCCTCTAGAAACAGCTCGACACAAGACTTTCCTTATCAACAACTTTCCATCCTCATATAGATGGACAGGCAGAATTTCTGAATCGCTTGGTAGTACAACTGCTTCGCATGTACAACCACAAGCATTGACGAACATGGGATGACAATCTTCCATATATACAACACAACTACAATTGTGCTCAGTACAGATCTACAGGAAAGAGTCCATTTGAGATTTGTTAAGGATTTCAACCCTCAGCACCTATTGACTTAATTAGTTCCTCTACACAGTCGAACTATACTGACTATAACCAACGAGAAGTTGACAAAGCATTGAAGTTTCGAGGTCAAATTTGTGACATCCAAAAACAAGCACAGTAAATGTTGCAATGCGCTAATGGGAAATCTAAGGCCTAACACGATAAGCAATGTATCCCTCATTCATTTAAAATTGGGGATTAGGTTTGGTTTCATCTCAAAAAGGAATGCTTCACTGGTCCATATCATAAGTTGAAGCCTTTGCGATATGGTCCATACAGTATCCTTGAAAAGATTGGAGAAAACACTTTCTAGCTTGACATTCCTTCATGTCTAGGTCTACATGTAGTATTTAATGTGGATCTACTTCGACCATACGATGAACCACTGTTGGAACAAAATGACATGTAGACAATAGAACCCAAAGACATCCATCCAGATGTTCAGGAGCCTCTCCCTTGTGACACCATTATGGGACGACGAGTACGCCATACAAGGAAAAACATAATTCCCCTGTTTCAGGTGGCCAAATCCAGAGAGATCCCACTAAAAGGAAAATGGTACTCTGCTACTGAACTGACCGACAAGTTCCCTCATCTGCACGAGCAAACAATGGGGACCATTTTTTCTTAAGGAAGGAGGTTTGATCCACCCAGCAGTTGGCATTATTGTCGGATGCCAACATCGACTTTTACAAGTGCAACAACTTCGACTTCGACAAGCTCAATGACTTCAACTTCGACTAGTTCAGCAACTCGACTTTGACAAGCACTGATGTCGACATCCATCATCGACATTGGCGATTGACGAACTACGCCAGATTGTCTCTCTGTCTTCCAGTCAACTGTAACGGTTTAACTTCTGAAATTGTTCTAACTTCTCTTGTAATTAAGCATAACGGGAAGACACCTGAGCGTTCTCAGCACTCTATATAAGCATGTAAATAATTGTAATATACATAGAACAAATAATAGATAAGAATCAAGATCAGTTCGCATTGTTGCATATTATCTGTATGTGCATGTTTATGTGCGTAGTGTGTTCCTGCTTTGCTTGTTCTTATGCTTCCACCATAATAGTACCATCTCATTCAGTCGAATTGTTGTCCCCATCATTCACCTGGGCACGTAAGAATCAATTTGATCATTAATTTACTCAAAATATATTTTACATATATGAATTTACATTGTATTACAATAGTCTACAATATGAATATGAATAAGGAAGTAAGAAACCATAATTTATTTTTTGTTATTAAATTATATTAAAATGGTTAATTATAATATACTTAATGTATATTGTTGGCATTGAATTGTGAGAATTGAAATTATTCTTTGATAAATTAAAAAAATCCACTTTTTATAAGAATTAAAGGGAACAATTTGCGGGAATGAAAATCCACACACGGATTTGAAAATAAACTGATTACATAAATGACCAATTCTTTTTTACTAGTGATTCACGCTTTACTCCTTGCAACAATTCAATTGATCACTTACATCTTCAATTATAAGATGAATATTCTTTAAAAACACAATTTAATAAATGTGATAAAGATGCAAATTATGAAATGAAATAATAACTTCTATATAAAAGAATGGTAATGGTGCATGCAATCAATAAGCCTTGCAACAATTCAATTGACCACTTACATCTTCAGTCATAAGATGAATATTCTTTAAAAACACAATTTAATAAATGTGATAAAGATGCAAATTATGAAATGAAACAATAAATTCTATCAAATAATGGTAAGGTGCATGCAATCAAAACTAGAATTATAGAAGAAAATCATTAAACTCGGATCAAATAATTGCAATTAGATAAAGTAACTCGTATTATAACAAATTAGATAAAAACCTAATAACAACACATGTCAACTGGAGTGATCCCTGCCTCCTGGAGAGGATGTTGTCTGTAACTTGCAATAATAGATCCATAAATTCAAACACACAGATCATCAGACAGAATCAACTTCACACATTGGATTAAGGCACGCAAGTATGCTACAATGTTGAATAGAATTCCTCTTCACTATTTTAGTTAAGCTTATCTATCCTTTCACAAACAAGATATTATCTTACATAGTGATTCCTGGTTATCTAAATTTAAGTGTCAAATTCTTTATTAAAAAACAATTTAGAGCCAACATGTTTTTTACAAATGCTACAACTAACTTGGTTGGATCTATATGACACTTCCATAGTTTAAGGTTAGTAAAAAATAAACAAGTGAAAAAACTTGAATGTAAATGTCACCATTGCAATAAGAACCATTTTGTGATGAAAACAACTCAACAAGTCTACTAGAATACTCGAGTATGACTACAGCATGACTTGGAGAAAGATAATAAGTAGTAGAGAAAGAATCATTTATTCAAATGAAAAATGATCAACGATTAACCATGAGAATATAATCAATGGATGAAAAACATTGAAAGATATGATCTAAAACATTGAGAAAAAGAGGCCCAAGCTTATGGAAATGGGGGGCTATTGAGGGGTCAACATCGCATACCAAACCAGGGAGAGTCTTTTCCACTTTAAAGAATTTGTTGTCTTTTAATTGTTCTTAACATATTTTGGAAAAACGCATGGTGTATTTTGCTAAAGAATAAAAATAATTACAATAGAATATGATTAAAGAAATGTAATATAAGCATCAATTTTTCAATAGTAATTCTAGAATATAATATAATAAAACATGATGTGGCTTAATTAAAGAAATATAACCGTGTAAATAATTATATAAACAAAATATTATGTCATTTAATTTGTACAACCCAAATATAACTAAAATGTTTAACAAATTATATTAATATTAGAAAACAAAAACAAAGCTAAACCATGACAAGGTTTAAGTGCAAAAGACAGTCATTGGTCTATAATAGACTTTAAAAATGAACAATAATTATAGTTCCATGATACCTACAAACACCCCATCCTTATCCCCATTGGCATCCCATGCAAATACTATCAAGCCATGCTATAAGTTTTATTTTAATATTTTTATTCAAATGTGTTATTAAAATCATGCATGGATAAGATGATATTGGTGCACATGACATGCTCTAAAACAACAAAGGCGTTTTTACTACTTTGTTCCATGGAAAGGACTGAAAATCAAGATAAATGCACCCATTCCCCTCTTTCTTCAAAAACATTCACTATGAATGAATATGCGCTAGTGTTATGATGAATGACTCTTTCCTATAGTAGCTCCAAAGTGATCCCTCCAATTTCATTGTTTTTTTGCAAATGTGTGCCTAAATGAGTGTACATTTTTTGATTGACTACTTATAATCAAGGGTATATCATGCTACCCTTTATATGGGTGTAAAATATTAGTGTCTTAGGTAATTGTTAATGTTTGTCGAAAACTTCTTATAAATCAGAATATATTTATACTATGGCATTGTCTATAGCCTATATGGCATGGAAGTGAGCAATAATTCTAGAGTGTCCTATCTTCAATAATTTTCCCATCCTTTGAGAACTTATGCCTTCAAAGGAGCTTTCTTGGATTCCTTTGAGGGTGTGAGTATGAGTGTTTTGAGGGTACCCACAAGAAGCTGGTACAAAAAAGGACCGCAACAGCAGTGCGTGAGCGGAAAAAACAAAGCGACGTGCACGCACGTCCAAATGCGCGCACGCATCCCTGCTTCGGTAATGCCGAACGTCCACATGGTTGAACCCACGTGGACAAAAGGTGCATGCATGATTCATTAACACATATGCACACTATGGCACACATGCGTCAATGACGCGTGCACGCCCTTGTTTTTTTATAAAAAATTAGAGCTCACGGGTTTTCCATTTTCAACAAACCCATGAGCGCACAGAGGCATCCCGCGAGCACATAGTGGCACCCCGCGAGCGCATCCAAGAGCACACAAGGCCCCCTCAATGCCAAGAAATCGCCCCTACACCACCTTGCCAACAATTTTTCCAGGTAGGTGCTCAACAAAGCACGAACTTGTTGTTATTTTTGTTTTTTTTTGTTTTCCAATTCAATTTTCATTTTAAAAAAAATTTACAATCCATTAAGAAACCAAGAAAATTTCATTGCAGGCCATCTACACCTAACACGATGAGAAACAGACCTGAACCATCAGATGAAACTGATGAAACCAATGAAACCCGACCTTCAGAAGACAACATTGGAACGAACAATGAAGCAAATGAAAACTCTGAAGACCAATTACACCAAGATTTAAATGAAATGAGGTTATTGAGTGATGAATTGAAGAACACCAAGGAACCCTCTTGGGTTTCTTTGGCTTCATCATTGCAAAACATTATTGATTCAATCAATATTGCACACAGTGAGATAACAAAATTGAGCCAATACAGGGCTCGAATGAGGAAACACTACTCCACTGGGATGTCCAAAGACCAGATAAAAGACCTCGACATCACCAAAGCCTAGTTGTATAGAAAATACATAGCTCCCTCGACAGGATAGCCTCCAGCTATGAGGAGGAAACGGCTTTGCATGGACTGGTGTATTTACCATCCATGGAGATATAACGGGAGAAAGAGATGGTTCATGGTGTTTGAGAGGCCCCCGTGCAACAATTTGGAGGTCCCACAGTATTTCATACAGAATTTGTGGGTTGAGTTTGAGCTAGGATACCATGTCAACTATTTTGACATCACTGAGTTTCACGGTGTCAGTCTTGGCTCTTCCCAAAATCGACCTCAGGCCCACTGCAACCCACTTAGAGGACCTCCTGCACCGAGGAGAAAGCCAAACCCCCCTCCTCAGCCACCCGGGTTTGGTAGTAGCCTAGATGAGATTGACGTCTCAGTTAGGCGTGCCACACATCATTTTCTTAGACATACCACATTTGTGGCTATGTCTTCATAGAGTCAGGAGGACATCGATAAGACAGACACAGCTCCACGGTCTATGGGTGGTGGTCGGGACATGCGGGGTATAGGTGGAACCTAGGAAGGGAGTTCTAGTTCTATTGGAACAACGACACATCATTGTTCTCACTATGGTCATTCTTGCCATGGTACACAGCAGCATGCCATAGGGAGCTTCATGGATCAAGTTTGCTATTGTTTTATTTAATGTTCAAGTATTTGTTGTATTTTATTTGATATCGTATTTCTTAATATATTTAACTTTGAATTACACATTGTTGACTTTATTTGTTTTAATGTATAGTTATTCAGGGCCCAATCTCCATCCTCGAGGTGGGAGGACATTAGTTCCTTTGACCTTGATCGAGCCATGGTAGCAGTAGAGGAGATTGCAGCACCATAAACACAGGTAACTCCTTTACTTTGAATAATTAGATCATGTTACCAGTAACTTGTGTTCAGTAATTACAAATTAATTAGCACTGAGTAATTACCATATTATCATCGTATTTTACAGTAGTGTTTAACATATTCTCTAAATTATTTGAGAGATATAAATTCATATAATCCAACCAAACAAAAATGAAACCTTATAAAACATTAAAACCTAAGAAAAATAGAAACATCTGTTCATCTTCACTTTAGGCATCCTATACCTCTAATGATTATAGAAATGGGAGAGAAATTTCCAAAATATGTCATTCTTACTTGACCAATGATGAGCCCGTAGCTGGGGTTTTGGTGATGCCCGCAGTGTCCTTCATCCTCAGACTACCATCCAATGCTTGCTTGCTCTTCCTATGCTTGACCAATGCCATGTGTGTTATTGATGATTCACCATTTGTCACCCTGTCATCCAAGTTATCTTTTCCATGTACTCTCCTTGTCCAAATCATCTTCAAATGACCACAATATGGGTCATTTGACTCTTGGCTCAATATGTGTTCCAATGGCTCCAATGCCCATCACTTTGTCCAGCAAATCAACCTTTGCTGCCATGTCCTTGTGCCATGTGTTCTTCAAGCTTAAACTTTCAGAATATATTACCATGGTAATTATCACTTTCCCCCGTATTTTACTAATAGGTTCTTTTAATGGTAAAGGTGGTCAAATCACTTCTATGCTTCTGCTAACTTTGTTGCATCAATTGAGTTCACTGAGATGTTGTACTTGTCACTTTTGCATCCACCGAGACCAATAGGAAAACTATTTATTGCTATGAATTTTCACTACATTGTGCAAAACTCTCGGGAAAAAGAGAATCATAGTGGCCAAGCTTCTAGAAATTCAAGAACCTAATGTTTCTCATGCCCTTATTACCCTATTTTTTATCACGGGATTTCCAATTTATTCTAATATTTGAGACTGAAAGTAATCATACTACTACTCCTAGAACATGCTATTAGGAAATACATATAAACAATGTAAAACAACTTATCACATGTATTGTCACTAAAGTTTTTGAAAATGATGTAAGGCCCATAAGGAAGAGCGATAATCTTAAAAATATGGTCTATGGGGCCTTGCTATTATCTTGATTCAAATACAACTTGGTAAAACATTTGGCATCAATAATACTCATTTAACTCATTTCACTCAAGATTTCTATGATTTCAATCAAGTTATATCATTCTGACAACATAGCTATTCAATCAAGAACACATAATTACTCATTCAATGCAAAAGAACATCGCACACTCAAGCTTGTAAGTAAGTTAATCATGAAAAAGATTTCTCTTTCTTCCTTTTTCTAACGATCAACACTCTAAAGTGTATTAAATAACATGCACACTAACTTAATTGCTATTTATCACCTCTTTGCAAATTGAAACAATGAGATGCCATTTTATTTGATGATGTAAATGTTATGGAAAATAAAGGGACTCAAGATCCTCACTCTAGGGATGCAAATGCTTTTCTACTAGGTGAATCAAGCTTGTAGGAAAATACAAATATATAAGAAGACATCAAAACCTAGGAACTCTTCTTCAAGAACCCAAACACATTACATAGGTTTCCAATTCAAATTTGTAAATGGACATGAATTCCACTCGCTTATGAGGCACTGCACATCTCTCTAGCGCTAAAGGCAAATCTCACCTACTCATGGGGATGACTCTAGAAAAGGAAAAGCTCACCATGTCATCTTCTATGCCATGTAACCTTATTTAATTTTAATTTCATGCCATGCCACCTTCTATCCTTTCAGAATATTGAATATGAATCACAACTTTGGCCATCAAACACTTCAAGCATAAATTGTCAACCTTCTTTTCCACATTATCTTCAATGAATGACCACATAATGGGTCATTTGTTCCTATCATGGGCCCAATCCATTGTGGGTCAAAGGACACGATCCCCACAACCATGTTCTTTACCAACTCTTGAACAAAAGGATTGCACCAATACAATAAAAACGTTATATAATATCCAAATCCCATCAAGCCACTATCATCCAACTTGAATATAAATTAATTGCAGACATGTTTTTTAAGTACCATCGTTGTCATTCTCATTTACATTGTGTTAAATATTGTTAATATTGTTTTTATAAATTCAGTCTAAAAATTGTAGTGTTCGTACAGGTGTCTGCAGGCTCCAGCGACCGACCATCACCACCGGGGATCAACAGATCTCCACATGCGTAGGTATCATGTGTATTAAAGCATAAATTTAATTTCAAATATGATGACTTGTCCATGTATATTTAAATTTTTCTATATTAAACTATGAGGTTATAAATGTGTATGCAGGTGCAAGCACCTCGGCCTGGCAGTGTCATTATTCCTCCCTCCCTGACCTTTCGGCCACCATATATGCCAGTTGTATCCCTTCGCCTACATTCCCCATTTCCCACCTCCTTCCATCTATCCCCCCCTCCTATATAGCCCCATAGTTCCATTCAGCTCCCCCTTACGTTTCATATCCAGCTCCACCTCCATATCAGTTTCCCATGTTCCCACCCTCCCCCATCCGACCACTACACACCACCCATCCATAGTCACCCATCCCTCCACCGCAACATAGACATCGCTCCCCCCCCCACATTCCCCCACCACACTTGCTTCCCCTTCCAGGGTGCCCCAAACCATACTATAGCTAGTTGGGGTTTATAGCCAAATACATGCATGTCCATTTCGCCCACCCCAGTCCATGCCTCTTCTGCCACCCCCTCTTCTTCCACTGTGCCCCAAGTGGTGTAGCCACCATCTATTTTTCTACATCCTCCCCTATATAGTCCACCCTAGCATCAGAGTAGGTTGTCTAGCCAACTGCTCCATCCACCAACCCTGAAGACCAGTCAGTTGTGTTCACGGTGAGATTCACTAGTTTATGAAAATCTCATTCAATTTTAATGAAAATTACTATATACATCTAATTTAATCATTTATCTGATTGTTCTAAATGTTGCAGGGTGGCATTGTTGAGAGACTAGGAGCACGGAGGAGGGAGACCCCCTCACGACTTACAGTCTCACATGAGGTGAGTTTTCTAATATTTGAAAACTATTTTTACTTTAAAATTATGTTTTATACTTGTATAATTTCCAGGAAAAGTTGACATATTATTGTTGTCGTTTCAGGGCTCAGGGGGACATGCTCCAAGACACTCGAAGGACCCAGCTTCCTCTAGCACTAAGAAGAGGAAGATCAATTTTGGAGATACACCTTGGAGCTCTGATGGTGGGCATGAGAATTGAGAGACCCTCCTATGTACACTAGCCACGATGTGGCATTTTCGGCATGAGTTGCCTTATTTTGTATAGGGCACCATGGGCCATATTTGGTATAGGGCACAAGTTTCCATATTTTGTATAGGGCATGAGTTGCCATTATATAGACATTGGGAACGATGTTCCATTTTTCCAAAAAGTGTACATGCTTCGATAATTTTTTGCATATTAATAGATGGATCTGCACTTGTCTATATGACTTTGTCTTTGATTACATTTTTGCATATATGATTTTTTCTTCGATAACAATGTTATGGAACAGTTTTCACATACATATAGATGTTATTTCTAGACACCAAGTGACCTCAATATGAGTCCCTTATATTTGAATGTGTCTTGCATCTTTTCCTTTCAGTAACAACATACCTAACCAAGAAAAATAAGAAGTGATATTTACATTACAAAGTGTTGTGAATTTAGGGCTACAAAAAAAAAAAAAAAGACGATGACTTCTTCCATACTTAACCTTGTAATGGTTATAATAGTCAATTCTAATAATCATTGTGTCACATATTATATCAAATTAACCTAGATATATGCGAAGTTCATATGTGTGCTTGGATGGAAGGGTTAACCATATCACTTGAATTAGTTCAAACATGAGGGGTGTGCATAGGTGCAATTGGATTGAGCAATAAAAGAGAATTGTTAATGTAGTTACATATGGATCATTCTTTGTGTGTTAGTATGTGCCTTTAATGAAAGAACGGTTAATGTGTTGAACTAGTACTTGCACAAGTTGGCATAGACCCTTAGTGTTGATACTGTCTTCAATGTTTTGGTAATATTGATAATCATTGTTTGTAATTTAAGTATCTTGGATTTTTTGAGGTTAAGACACATATTGAACATAGTCAACTCAATGGTTCAAGACATCATTTTACCCCATGATCCATGGAAGACTCATTGGAGTCATATGAACCTCATTGTCATCACCTCAACCATGGTCAAGACACCAAGATCCATCCTTAGTAGTCAAAACCTCATGTTCGCACCCATATCACACTCAAAGATAAAAAATTCTTTTAAAGGGCATGTCTAGGGGTTGAGGGAATATTGATGGACAATATCCTTAAAACATTTATATTCTATTCGAGGCCTCATATGTCCTCACCTTATCATTGTCACTACCTAAAGACCCATCCTTATTGCGCAAAACCTCCAAATGGAATCCATATCCAAAACAAAGGCCATGTATCCCATCTGGAGAGCTTGTGTAGTGATTCAAGGACTTGTTCATGGCTCATGAGCATGCAGATATTCATTTAGGTCCTGATAACCTTTATATTTTTTAATCACCATGCTCAAAGTCTAGAGACCCATCCCTTGTGTCAACTAGTCAACTAGGATTAAACTACTCAACTATGATAAAGAGTTGACTAGAGGTATACATTGTAAAAATAAATATTTGTTAGGGATTAATAAAAGGCTAATTATTGTTGGCTCTAAATTTACATTCTCCCCTTTCTCACTTTCCATTTATGTGTATGAATATGTAGATATATCTTTGATAATGACACATAATGACACTTGGATAGATAGATTGGGAAAATTTTAGATGAATTCCTAGAGCTCTACACATAAGTTAAAGAAAAGAAAGAAAAAAAAATCATAAACTTGGTTCCCCATGCTCAATGCTCACTATATTCAACAATACACTTATCTTAAATTTAATTCATGTCTTGTTAAATATTTCATACTTAAATAGCTATTTGAGAGAACCACCCTAGAGCAAGCCATGCCATTAATATAAAATGTACATTAAAGAAATGACATAATTTAATTTCCTTCTATAACTCTAACCCTAATCCTCACCCAAACCCTAGCACTAAACCATCTTCTTCATCATCACCATCACCACCACCATCACCATCAACATCAACATCTTCATCACCATCATCATCATCATGAACATCTTCATCATCATTGTCATCTCTAGGTTCCTCATCAACATCTCCATCATCACATCTTCTTCACCATCACCACCACCATCACCATCATCATCAATGTCTTCATCATCGCCACCATCTTCATCATCAACATCTTCATCATCGCCACCATCTTCATCATCATCATGAACTCTAATGCTAACCCTAATTCAATTTCCTTCTATAATTCTACCCCTAACCCTCACCCAAACCCTAGCACTAAACCATCTTCTTCATCATCACCATCACAATCACCATCACCATTATCACTATTATCACCATCTTCATAATCATCATTGCCATCTTCATCATCATCATTAACTCTAACTCTAACCCTAATTCAATTCTCTTCTATAACTCTAGCCATAACCCTCACCCTAACCCTAGCACTAAACCATCTTCTTCATCATCACTGTCACCATCACCATCACCATCATCACCATCTTCATCATTATCATCACCATCTTCATCATCATCATAACCTATAACTCTAACCCTAATTCAATTTCTTTCTATAACTCTAGCCCTAACCCTCACCCAAACCCTAGCACTAAACCATATTCTTCATCATCACCATCACCATCACCATCATCATCAACTTCTTCATCATCAACAACATCATCATCATCATCATTAACTCTAACTCTAACCCTAATTCAATTTCCTTCTATAAATCTATCTCTAACCCTCACCTAAACCCTAGCACTAAACCATCTTCTTCATCTTCACCATCACAATCACCATCACCATCACCATCACCATCACCATCATCATCAACGTCTTCATCATAACCACCATCATCATCATCATCAATAACTCTAACTCTAACCCTAATTCAATTTCCTTCTATAACTCTAGCCCCAACCCTCACCCAAACCCTAGAACTAAACCATCTTCTTCATCATCACCATCACCATCACCATCACTATCACCCTCACCATCATCACCACCTCATCATCACCATCACCATCTTCATCATCATCATTAACTCTAACTCTAACCCTAATTCAATTTCCTTCTATAACTCTAGCCCTAACACTCACCCAAACCCTAGCACAAAACTATCTTCTTCATCATTACCATCACCATCACCATCACCATCACCATCATCACCATCTTCATCATCATCACCACCATCTTCATCATCATTAACTGTAAATCTAACCCTAATTCAATTTCCTTCTATAACTCTAGCCCTAACCCTCACCCAAACCCTAGCACTAAATCATCTTCTTCATCATCACCATCAACATCACCATAGCCATCACCATCACCATCATCATCAACATCTTCATCATCACCACCATCATCATCATCATCATTAACTCTAACTCTAACCCTAATTCAATTTGCTTCTATAACTCTAGCCCTAACCCTCACCCAAACCCTATCACTAAACCATCTTCTTCACCATCACCATCACCATCACCATCACCATCACTATCATCACCATCTTCATCATCACCATAACCATCTTCATGATCATCATTAACTCTAACTCTAACCCTAATTCAATTTCCTTCTATAACTCTAGCCCTAACCCTCACCTAAACCCTAACACTAAACCATCTTCGTCATCACCATCACCATCACCATCACCATCACCATCACCATCACCATCATCACCATCTTCATCATCATCATCACCATATTCATCATCATCATTAACTCTAACTCTAACCCTAATTCAATTTCCTTCGATAACTCTAGCCCTAACCCTCACCCAAACCCTAGCACTAAACCATCTTCATCACCATCACCATCACCATCACCATCATCATCAACGTCTTCATCATCACCACCACCATCATCATCATCATCATTAACTCTAACTCTAACCCTAATTCAATTTCCTTCTATAACTATAGCCCTAACCCTCACCCAAACCCTAGCACTAAACCATCTTCTTCATCATCACCATCATCATCAACGTCTTCATCATCACCACCAACATCATCATCATCATTAACTCTAACTCTTACCCTAATTCAATTTCCTTCTATAACTCTATCCCTAACCCTGACCCCAACCCTAGCACTAAACCATCTTCTTCATCATCACCATCACCATCACCATCACCATCACTATCACCATCACCATCATCATCAACGTCTTCATCATCACCACCATCATCATCATCATCATTAACTCTAACTCTAACACTAATTCAATTTCCTTCTATAACTCTATCCCTAACCCTCACCCAAACCCTAGCACTAAACCATCTTCTTCATCATCACTATCACCATCACCATCACCATTACCATCACCATCATCACAATCTTCATCATCATCATCACCATCTTAGTCATCATCATTAACTCTAACTTTTACTCTAATTCAATTTCCCTCTATAACTCTAGCCCTAACCTTCACCCAAACCCTAGCACTAAACCATCTTCTTCATCATCACATTCACCATCACCATCACCATTACCATCACCATCATCATCATAACCATCTTCATCATCATCATTAACTCTAACTCTAGCCCTAATTCAATTTCCTTCTATAACTCTAGCCCTAACCCTCACTCAAACATCACCATCACCATCACCATCATCATCAACATCTTTATCATCATCACAATCATCATCACCATTATCATCATCATGAACATCTCCATCATCATTGTCCTCTCTAGGTTGCAAATTTGACCCCAATGTGAAGGCCATGCAAATTCGCTCAAGGGGGCCATTTCTCCTCCGGACGTCCCCGGGCATGCGTGGCCACAGTGGATAGGTCCACAATGGCCACGTGGACCTATGGGAGCTGATGGAATCCATGTCCACTCGCCGGTTTGGGTTCTGTGGCCCCAGAGCAAATCCCCAAAGTGTCCTTGAATTGCCCCGGGGTGCCGGATTAGAATGCTCGTAGCAGCCAAACCATGGCTCCGTTCATGAATCCGTCGATTCCAGTGGGTCCGGGACATCGGGTTTCAGCTAGGGGCATCCCCACAACATGCCTTGAAGACCTGGAAGAAGTGCCAATGGTCCATCTCCAGATCAAGGGTTTTGCTCAATGAGGGCCATTTCTCGTCCAGAGGCCCCCGGGCGTGTGTGGCCACTGTGGACTAGTCCATGATGGCCACATGGACCTATGGAAGCCGACGGAATCAAATTCCGCTTGACGATTTTGGTTTTGTGGCCCCAGAGCAAATCCCCAAAGTGTCCTTGAATGGCCATGGGGTGCCCGACTAGAATGCCTGTAGCAGCCAAACCATGTCTCTGTTAGCGAATCCGTCGATTCCAGTGGGTTCGGGACACCGGATTTCAACAAGGGGCCGCTCCACAGTGTGCGTCAAAGACCTGGAAGTGGTGCCAATGGGACATCTCCAGAGCTAGAATTTTTCTCAGTGAGGACCATTCCAAATTTGCTCAAAGAGGGCATTTCTTGTCCGGAGGCCCACGGTCATGCGTGGCCACCGTGGACAGGTCCGCGATGACCACGTGGACCTGTTGGAGCCAAGGGAATCCAAGTACGATTGTCGGTTTGGGTTTCGTGGCCCCGGAGCAAATCCCCAATGTCTCCCTGAATGGCCCTTGGGTGCCCGACTAGAATGCGCATAGTAGCCAAACCGTGGCTCCATTCGCGAATCCGTCGATTCCGGTGGACCCTAGGCACCAGGTTTCAGCAAGGGTACCACCCCACAGCATGCCTCGAAGACCCGGAAGCAGTGCCAATGGGCCATCTCTGAATCTACGATTTTGCTCAGTGAGGGCCATTCCAAATTTACTCAAGGGGGCCATTTCTCGTCCGGAAACCCCCGGGCATGCGTGGCCCCCATGTGTGGTTGGCCACCATTGACAAGTACACGATGGCCACATGGACCTATGTGAGCCAATAGAATCCAAGTCTGCTTGCCAATTTGGGTTATGTGGCACCGGAGCAAATCCTTAAAGTGTCCCTGAATTCCCCAGGGGTTCCCGACTAGAATTCCTGTAGCAGACAAATCCTGGCTCCGTTCCCAAATCCTTCAATTCTAATGGGTCCAGGATGCTGGGTTTCAGCAAGGAGTCCCCCGAGAGCATGCCTCGAAGACCCAAAAGTGGTGCCAATGGGCCATCTCCAGAGCTAGGGTTTTGCTCAGTGAGGGCCATTCCAAATTTACTCAAGGGGGGCATTTCTCGCTTGGAGACCCCCGGGCGTGCATGGCCACTGTGGACAAGTCCATGATGGCCAAGTGGACCTGTGGGAGCCGACAGAATCCAAGTCCACTCAGCAATTAGGGTTCCGTGGCCTCGGAGCTATTGATGTATATGTAACTTCGGAATGTATTTCACATATATGTATATTGTATTCCTATAGAGATGTTATTATTCCTCTATACGAAAGTGGTTGTATTCCTATAGAGATGTTATTATTCCTCTATATGGAAGTGTCGTCATTTATATTGTAAGTGTCGTAACTTATACTTGATGGGTTATTAGACCACCTTGTTGGGGTTGGCCCTGTATAAGTCATGTGGGTCAAAGGGTTATTAGACCACCCTATTGGGGGTTGGCCATGTGGGTTAAAGTGTTATTAGACCACCCTAGTGGGGGTCGGCCCAGTCAGCATTATGTTAAGTGGTTAAGTTGAGGCCGACCTAGTTGAGTAAAGGTCAAGTCAAGTTAGTGTATAAATAGAGAGTGTGTCTCTCTCATTTAATACATTCTATTCTGTCACTCACACTATGGAGAGTGGTGCACTTGTGGAGGAGGAGGCTCTGCTGCTAGGAGAAGACTATCTCTTGTATTCTGGTTATATCATTGCTCTATCTATCTCTGAGGAATTTATTGGGGGTTTTCACCTTTAAGGTTTTCCCCAAGTAAACTCTGTGCCTCTTCTGTGCTTGCATTATTGTGTCTATGAATGATATGTTGTAGATTTGCTGTACATGTTGTTCTCTCAGTTAAGATCCTAGATTAGATTTAAGTAAATTCTGAAAATTTAACAGGAGCAAATCCCCAAAGTGTCCCTGAATGGCTTCGGCGTTCCCAGCTAGAATGCCCATAGCAGCCAAACCACAGATCCATTCGTGAATCCGTCGATTCCGGTGGGTTTAGGACTCCAGGTTTCAACTAGGGGATCCCCCATAGCGTGCCTCGAAGACCCGGAAGAGGTGTCGATGGGTCGTCTCCGAAGCTAGGGTTTTGCTTAGTGAGGGCCATTCCAAATTTGCTCAAGGGGGCCATTTCTGGTCAGGAGGCCCCCGGGCATGCTTGGCCACCGTGGACCTATCCACGGTGGCCATGTGGACTTGTGGGAGCTGACGAAATCCAAGTCCGCTCATCGATTTGGGTTCTGTGGCCCTGGAGCAAATCCCCAAAGTCTCCCTGAATGGCCGAGGGGCGCTCGACTAGAATGCTTATAGCAGCCAAACCGTGGCTCCATTTGTGAATCCGTCGGTTCTGATGGGTCTGCGACACCAGGTTTCAACTAGGGGACCCCCGACAATGTGCCTTGAAGACTCGAAAGTGCTGCCAATGTGCCATCTCTGGAGCCAGGGTTTTGCTCAGTGAGGGCCATTACAAATTTGCTCATGGGGGGCATTTCTCATCTGGAGGCCCCCGGGCGTGCATGGCCACTGTGGACAGGTTCAGTATGGCCACGTGGCCCTATGGGAGCTAACAGAATCCATGTCCACTCAGCGATTTGGGTTTTGTGGCCCTAGAGAAAATCCCCGAAGTGTCCCTGAATGGCCCCGGGGTGCCCAACTAGAATTCCTGTAGCAGCAAAACCATGGATCCGTTCATGAATCCATCCATCCCGGTGGGTTTGGGATGCTGGGTTTTAGCTAGGGGCCCCCCCACAGTGTGCCTCGAAGACTCGGAAGTGGTGCCAATGGGCCATCTCCGGAGCTAGGGTTTTTCTCAGTGAGGGCCATTCCAAATTTGCTAAAGGGGGAAATTTCTCATATGGAGGCCCCCGGGCATGCGCGACCACCGTGGATAGGTCCACGATGGCCACGTGGACTTATAGGAACCGACGGAATCCAAGTCCACTCCCCAAATTCCACTCCCCGGTTTGGGTTCTGTGGCCTTGGAGAAAATTCCCTAAGTGTCCCTAAATGGCACCAAGGTACCAAACTAGAATTCCCTTAGCAGCCAAACCGTGGCTCCGTTCGCAAATCCATTGATTCCAGTGGTTCCGGGACACCGGGTTTCAGCTAGGGGACCCACCACAGCGTGCTTCAAAGAAGCTAGAAATGGTGCCAATGGGCCATCTTTAGAGGTAGCGTTTTGCTCAGTGAGGGCCATTCCAAACTTGCTCAAGGGGGGCATTTCTCGTCCGAAGGCCCCCAGGCATACGTGGTCATTGTGGAAATGTCCACGATGGCCACGTGGACCTGTGGGAGCTAATGGAATCCAAGTCCGCTCATCAGTTTGGGTTCCATGGCCCCATAGCAAATCCCCAAAGTGTCCCTGAATGGACCTGGGGTGCCTGAATAGAATGCCCGTAGAAGCAAAACTGTGGTTCCGTTCGCGAATCTGTCAATACCGGTTGGTCCGAGACACGGGGTTTCAGCTAGTGGATCCCCCATAGCGTGCCTCAAAGACCCAAAAGTGGTGCCAATGGGCCATCTCTGTAGCTAGGGTTTTTTCTCAGTGAGGGCCATTCCAAATTTGCTCAAGGGGGGCATTTCTCATCCGGAGGACCCCGGGAGTATGTGGCTTCCGTGGATATGTCCACGATGGTGACATGGACCTGTGGGAGCTGACGGAATCCAAGTCCGCTCACCGATTTGGGTTTCGTGTCCCCGGAGCAAATCCCCAAAGTGTCCCTAAATGGCCCCGGGGTGCCCGACTTGAATGCTCATAGTAGCCAAACCGTGGCTCCATTCGTGAATCCATCAATTCCAATGTGTCCGAGGCATCAGGTTTCAGCTAGGAGACCCCCCACATTGTGCCTAGAAGACTCGAAAGTGGTGCCAATGGGTCATCTCTAGAGCTACGGTTTTGCTCAGTGAGGGCCACTCAAAATTTTCTCAAGGGGCGCATTTCTCGTCCAGAGGCCCCCGGGCGTGCGTGGCCACTGTGGACAGGTCCATGATGGTCATGTGGACCTGTGGAAGCTGACAAAATCCAAGTCCACTCACTAGTTTGGGTTTCGTGGCCCCAGAGCAAATCCCCAAAGTGTCCCTGAATGGCCTTGGGGTGCCCTACTAGAATGCCCGTAGCAACCAAACCATCGTTTCGTTCATGAATCCATCAATTCCGGTGGGTCCATGACGCCTGGTTTCAGCTAGGGTACCCCCCACATCATGCCCTGAAGGCTCGAAAGTGGTGCCAATGGGCCATCTCCGGAGCTAGGGTTTGCTCAGTTAGAGCCATTCATAATTCGCTCAAGGTGGCCATTTCTCATCCGGAGGCCCCTGGGCGTGCGTGGCCACTATGGATAGGTGGGTATGGCCATTGTGGACTTGTCCATGGTGGGAACGAACACCTAGGGCCTCCAGATGAGAAATGCCCCCCTTGACAGAATTTGGAATGGCCATCACTGAGCAAAACCCTAGCTCTGGAGATGTCCCATTGGCACCGCTTTTGAGTCTTCGAGGCACACTGTGGAGGCTCCCCTAGTTGAAACCCGGCATCTCGGACCCACCGAAATCGATTGACTAGCGAAGAGAGCCATCGTTTGGCTTCTACGATCATTCTAGTCGAACACCCCGGGGCCATTCAGGGACACTTTCGGGATTAACTCTAGGGCCATGGAAAACCAAACCAACAAGCGGACTTGGATTCCCTCTGCTCCCACAGGTCCACATGGGCATTGTGGACTTGTCCATGATGTCCACGCAGGCTCGGGGGCCTCTGAATGAGAAATGGCCACCTTGATAAAATTTGGAATGGCCCTCACTGAGCAAAACCCTAGCTCAGGAGATGGCCCATTGGCATCACTTCCGGTTCTTTGAGGCATGTTGTCGGGGTACCGCTAGCTGAAACCCGGCGTCCCGGACACACGAGAATCGACGAATTCATGAACGGAGCCACGGTTTGGCTACTACAGGCATTCTAATCGAGCACCTTGGTGCCATTCAGGGACACTTTGGGGATTTGCTTCGGGGCCATGGAACCCAAACCGGCGAGCGGACTTGGATTTTGTCGGCTCCAATAGGTCCATGTGGTCATTGTGGACCTGTCCACGCACGCTCGGGGGCCTCCAGAAGAGAAATGCCCCCCTTGAGTGAATTTGCATGGCCTTCACATTTATGTCAAATTTGGAAAATCGTCGACCGAGTAGCTATGGCTAGCATTCCCAGATGGAACCTTCCTAGACACACTTGCAAGACTTCCCAGAAACTGGTTTTGTTACATGGTTGGAATTCTATACCCCCGGTAGGTATCCAGCAGGTCTCCCTGAAGGCCTTTTGGATACGAGATGGAACGAGCCATAGAATAATGACCATGGCTAAGATCGACAAACCATCGAGTCCGTTGGATTCAGGACATCAGGATAGTGCTAGGGGTGCCCCTCTCCTCCAATCCCATGGCCCAAGTTTCATCTTGTACGTCCATTTTGGAAACTAGGGTTTGCTCAATATGATAGTGTGCAACTTTTGCACATTGGGGTCAAATTTGAAAAATTGTCGGCATGGCAAGTATGGCTAGCGTTCCCAGCAGGAACCTTCATAGACACACTTGCAGGACTCTCTGGAACCCGGTTTTGTTTCATAGTTGGAATTCTATGCCCCAGGTAGGTATCCAATAGGTGTCCCTGAAGACCTTTTGGATGCGAGATGGAACGAGCCATATAATAACGACCATGGCTCGGATCGACAAACCTTCAACACCGTTGGAATCAGGACGTCAAGATAGGCCTAGGGATGCCCCTCTCCTCCAGTCTTATGGGGCAGGTGTCATCTTGTACGTCCATTCTGGAAACTAGGGTTTTGCTTAGTACGGGAGTGTGCAATTTTTGCACATTGGGGTCAAATTTGCAAAACTGTTGACCAGGAAGGTATGGCTAGCATTCCCAGCTGGAACCTTCCTAGACACACTTGTAGGACTACCCGGAACCCGTTTTTATTGCACGGTTGGAATTCTATGCCCTCGGTAGGTATCCAGCAGGTGTCCTTGAAGGCCTTTTGGATGCGAAATGGAATGAGCCATAGAATGACGACCGTGGCTCGGATCGACAAACCGTCGAATCCGTTGGATTCAGGAAGTTGATATAATGCTAATGGTGCCCCTGTCCTTTGGTCCCGTGGCACAAGTGTCATCATGTACGCCCATTTTGGAAACTACGGTTTTGCTCAATATGGGAGTGCGCAATTTTTGCACATTGGGGTCAAATTTGCAAAATTGTCGACCGGGAACATATGGGTAGCGTTCCCAGCTAGAACCTTCATAGACACACTTGCAGGGCTCCCCGAAACATGGTTTTGTTGCATAGTTGGAATTCTATGCCCCGGGTAGGTATCCAACATGTGTCCCTGAAGACCTTTTAGATGCGAGATGGAATGAGCCATAGAATGACGACCATGGGTCGGATCGACAAACCACCGACTCTGTTGGATTCAGGACGTCGGGATAGTGCTAGACGTACCCTTCTCCTCCGGTCCCATGGCCGAGGTGTCATCTTGTACGTCCATTTTGGAAACTAGGGTTTTGCTCAATACGGGAGTGTGCAATTTTTTGCACATTGGGGTCAAATTTGCAAAATCGTCAACCGCACACATATGGATAGCATTCCCAGCTAGAACCTTCCTAGACACACTTGTACAACTCCCTGGCACCTAATTTTGTTGCATGGTTGGAATTCTATGCCCCCGGTAGGTATCTAGTAGGTGTCTGTGAAGGCCTTTTGGATGTGAGACGGAACGAGCCATAGAATGACGAACCTGTCTCGGATCAATCAACCGTCAACTTCATTGGATTTAGGACGTCGAGATAGTGCTAGGGGTGCCCCTTGCATCTAGTCCCGTGGCCCAAGCGTCATCTTGAACGTCCATTTTGGAAACTAGGGTTTTGCTCAGTATGGGAGTGTACAATTTTTGCACATTGGGGTCAAATTTGCAAAATCATCGACCGGGCACGTATGAATAGCGTTCCCAGCTGGAACCTTCCTAGACACACTTGCAGGACTCCCCTAAAACTGATTTTGTTGCACGGTTGGAATTCTATGCCCCCGGTAGGTATCGAGCAGGTGTCTGTGAAGGCCTTTTGGATGCGACGAGGAACAAGCCATAGAATGACAACCGTGGCTCGGATCGACAAACCATCGACTCTGTTGGAGTCAGGACATTGGGATAGTGCTAGGGTTGCTCCTCTCCTCTGGTCCTATGGCCCAGGTGTCATCTTGTATGTCCATTTTGGAAACTAGAGTTTTGCTCAGTACGGGAGTGTGCAATTTTTCCACATTGGGGTGAAATTTGCAAAATTATCGACTGAGCAGGTATGGCTAGCGTTCCCAGTTGGAACCTTCCTAGACACACTTACAGGACTCCTGGAAACCCATTTTTGTTGTACAGTTAGAATTTTATGCCCCCGGTAGATATCCAGCAGGTGTCTCTCAAGGCCTTTTGGATGTGAAACGGAATGAGCCATAGAATGATGACCGTGGCTCAGATCAACAAACCGTCGACTCCGTTGGATTTCAGACGTCAAGATAATGCTACTGGTTCCCCTCTCCTCCGGTCCTATGGCCTAGGTGTCATCTTGTACATCCATTTTGGAAAATAGGGTCTTGCTTAGTATAGGAGTGGGCAATTTTTACACATTGGGGTCAAATTTGCAAAATCGTTGACCGGGCACATATGGCTAGCATTCCCAGCTGTAACCTTCCTAGACACACTTGCAGGACTCCCTGAAACCCGGTTTTGTTGCACGGTTGGAATTTTATGCCCTCGGTAGGTATCCAACACGTGTCCCTGAAGGCCTTTTGGATGCGAGACAGAATGAGCCATAGAATGACAACCGTGGGTCCGATCGACAAAACTTCGACTCCGTTCGATTCAGGATGTCGGGATAGTGCTAGAGGTGCCTCTCTCCTCCGGTCCCGTGGTAGAGGTTTCGTCTTGTACGTCAATTTTGGAAACTAGGGTTTTGCTCAGTACGGGAGTGTGCAATTTTTGCACATTGGGGTCAAATTTGCAAAATCATCGACCGCGCACATATTGATAGCATTCCCAGCTAGAACCTTCATAGACACACTTGCAGGACTCCCTGAAACCCGGTTTTGTTGTACGGTTGGAATTCTATGCCCCCGGTAGGTATCCAATAGATGTCCATAAAGGCCTTTTGGATGCAAGATGAAACGAGCCATAGAATGATGACCTTGCCTCTGATCGACAAACCATCGAATTCATTGGATTCAAGATGTCGGGATAGTGCTAGGGGTGCCCCTTGCCTCCAGTCCTGTGGCCTAGGTGTCATCTTGTACCTCCATTTTGGAAACTAGGGTTTTGCTCAGTATGGGAGTGTGCAATTTTTGCACATTGGGGTCAAATTTGCAAAATCGTTGACCGGACATATATGGCTAGCATTCCCAGCTGGAACCTTCCCAGACACACTTGCAGGAGTTCTCGGAGCTCGGTTTTGTTGCACGGTTGGAATTCTATGCCCCCGGTAGAGATCCACTAGGTGTCCCTTAAGGCCTTTTGGATGCGAGACGGAATGAGCCATAGAATGACAACCGTGTCTTGGATCAACAAACCGTCGACTCCATTGGATTCAGGATGTCCAGATAGTGCTAGAGGTTCCCCTCTCCTCTGGTCTCATGGCCTAGGTGTCATCTTGTATGTCCATTTTGGAAACTAGGGTTGTGCTAAGTATGGGAGTGTGCAATTTTTGCACATTTGGGTCAAATTTGTAAACTCATCGACCAAGAACGTATGGGTAGCATTCCTAGCTGGACCCTTTTTAGACACACTTATAGGACTTCTCGAAACCTTGTTTTGTTGCATGGTTTGAATTCTATGCACCCGGTAGGGATCCAGCAGGTGTCGCTAAAGGCCTTTTGGATGCAAGACAGAATGAGCCATCGAATGACATCATTGCTCGGATCGACAAACCGTCAACTCTGTTGGATTCAAGACATCAGGATAGTGCTAAGGGTTGCCCCTCTCCTCTAGTCCCGTGGCCTGGGTGTCATCTTGTACGTCCATTTTGGAAAATAAGGCTTTGCTTAGTACGGGAGTGTGCAATTTTTGCACATTGGGGTCAAATTTGCAAAATCGTCGATCGAGCACGTATAGCTAGCGTTCCCAACTGGAACCTTCCTAGACACTTTTGCAGGACTCCCCGGAACCCTGTTTTGTTTCACGGTTGGAATTCTATGCCCCTGGTAGTTATCCAGCACATGTCCTTGAAGGCCTTTTGGATGCGAGACGGAACGAGACATAGAATGACGACCGTGGCTCGGATCGACAAACCGTCGACTCCATTGGATTCGGGACATTGGGATAGTGCTACGGGTGCCTCTCTCCTCTGGTCCTGTGGCCCAGGTGTCATCTTGTATGTCCATTTTTGAAACTAGGGTTTTGCTCCATATGGGAGTGTGCAATTTTTGCACATTAGGGTCAAATTTACGAAATCGTCGACTGGGAACATATGGAAAGTGTTCCCGGTTGGAACCTTCCTAGACACACTTGCAGGAATCCATGGAACCCAGTTTTGTTGCACGGTTGGAATTCTATGCCCCCGGCAGGTATCTAGCAGGTGTCCGTAAAGGCCTTTTTGATGCGAGACGGAACGAGCCATAGAATGACGACTGTGGCTTAAATCGACAAACCATCGACTCCATTGGATTCAGGACATCGGGATAGTGCTAGGGGTGCCCCTCTCCTGCGGACCCGTGGCCCAGGTGTCATCTTATACGTCCATTTTGGAAACTAGCACTTTGCTCAGTACGGGTTTGTGCAATTTTTTCACATTGGGGTTAAATTTGCAAAATCGTCGACCGGGCACGTATGATGATGATGATGGTGATGATGATGAAGACGTTGATGATGATGGTGATGGTGATGGTGATGGTGATGAAGATAATGATGATGAAGAAGATGATGATGATGGAGATGTTGATGGGGAACCTAGAGATGAAAATGATGATGAAGATGGTGATGATGATGATGAAGATGGTGATGATGATGAAGATGTTGATGATGATGGTGATGGTGATGGTGATGGTGATGGTGATGGTGATGATGAAGAAGATGTGATGATGGAGATGTTGATGAGGAATATTGAGATGATAATGATGATGAAGATGTTCATGATGATGATGATGGTGATGATGATGAAGACATTGATGGTGATGGTGATGGTGATGGTGATGGTGATGGCGATGGTGATGGTGATGAAGATGATGATGATAAGAAGATGATGATGATGGATATGTTGATGAGGAACCTAGAGATGACAATGATGATGAAGATGTTGATGATGATGAAGATGTTGATGATTTTGAAGATGTTGATGATGATGGTGATGGTGATGAAGATGATGATGATGATGAAGAAGAAGATGTGATGATGGAGATGTTGATTAGGAACCTAGAGATGACAATGATGATGAAGATGTTCATGATGATGATGATGGTGGCGATGATGAAGATGTTGATGATGATGGTGATGGCGATGGTGATGGTGATGGTGATGTTGATGAAGATGATGATGATGAAGAAGATGATGATGATGGAGATGTTGATGAGGAGCCTAGCGATGACAAAGATGATGAAGATGGTGATGATGATGAAGATGGTGGCGATGATGAAGACGTTGATGGTGATGGTGATGGTGATGGTGATGGTTAAGAAGATGATGATGATGGAGATGTTGATGAGGATCCTAGAGATGACAATGATGATGAAGATGGTGATGATGATGAAGACATTGATGATGATGGTCATGGTGATGAAGATGATGATGATGACGAAGAATATGATGATGATGGATATGTTGATGAGGAGCCTAGAGATGACAATGATGATGAAGATGGTGACGATCATGAAGATGGTGATGATGATGAAGACATTGATGAAGATAGTGACGATGATGAAGATGGTGATGATGATGAAGACGTTGATGATGATGGTGATGGTGATGGTGATGTTGATGATGATGATGACAAGTCACTCTAAGTGGTTATCTATAGGAATCAAGCATCAATCTCCAACCATAAATGAGCATGTTTTAAAATAAATTGCTAGGATACATATCTAAGAGTCTAGAAGATCTCTATGCATTTTTCCATCAAATTTGCTCAAGGAGATTCTAGTATCTAGTTAGAATATATTAGTGGATGCCCTAGGTTGATGACACAATGCTTGGATAAGGGAAAAAACCCAAAATCTAGCTAGATTTGGGTGAGCATTGAGCATGGGTAACCAAATGTATGAATATGTGTATTGTTAAATATAATTTTGTTGGATGATGAAGCCAATAACCAAAATAATCATCATAATATAAGAGTTTTTTGGGTTAAGGATATACCTCAAGGTACCCAAAGCATGAAAAAAGTTTGGGTGGGCACAAAACCAAGAGAACAAAAAATGTTGAAGAGGACATGTGGGGTGGGAGGTTGGCCTCCAAAAACTCAAGCATTGACATCTGTGTGGTAGGTCTAAAGCAACTTCTCTCATACCAAATGAGAGATGTGGTAGGGCTAGTTTAGGTTAGATTAGTGTTTCTAGGGCTAGTTTAGGTTTCTAGCACTACTTTAGGTTTCTAGGACTAGATTAGGTTTATAGTATTCTAGCTTAGTTTTCTAGTGTTAAATTAGTGTTTCTAGGGTTAGTTTAGCTTTCTAGGATTTCTTGGGCTAGATTAGGTTTGTAGGGTTATATTAATGTGTTAAATTTTCAGAATTTACTTCAATCTGATCTAGGATCTTAACTAAGAGAACAACATGTACAGCATATCTACAGCATATCAATCATGGAGACAATAATGCAAGCACACAAGAGACACAAAGATTTACTTGGGGAAAACCATAAAGGTGAAAAACCCCAATAACTTCCTCAGAGATAGATAGAGCAATGATACAACCAACCATTAGAGATAGACATAACCTAGCAGCAGATCCTCCTCCTCCATAAGTGCACCACTCCTCCTTGAGTGCATGAGTGAGTAGTGAGTGAGCAAATAGAGTGCCTCCCACACTCTATTTATACTTGACTTGACTTTCCTTTTTACCTAACTCATGTAGGCTCGAACTTAACCACATAACATAATGATGACTAGGCCGACCCCCAATACGGTGGTCTAATAACCCTTTGACCCACATGACTTATACAGGGCCAACCCCAAACAAGGTGGTCTAATAACCCATCAAGTATAAGTTACGACACTTACAATATAAATAACGACACTTCCGTATAGAGGAATAATAACATATCTATAGGAATACAATATACATATATGTGAAATACATTCTGAAGTTACATATACATCAACACTCCCTCTTAACTAGGAAGGTATTTCTCAGCACAGTTCTTCTAGCACAAGTCATCTTCTCTGGATCATCGTCACTGGATAATCGTCATCGAGTCATCATCATCGTCACTGCTACTACTATCTCAATCAATCTCTGAATCTACTCGTCATAGGAAGTTCTACAGAGCCAGTCCTTTTTCATACTGGATGTAGGCCCACCACCTCCTGGTCTTCATCATCACTGGTCATACTATGGAATCCTCAGGACTTATTACGTGCATCACAAAACCTAGCTGCAGCATCCCAGGCTATTACGAGCACACAACTCTACCTGTAGGATCTCCCAGGAGCACATTACATGTGACCCATCACAAAACCTGGCTGAAGAATCCCAAGCTGTTACAAGCACTCAGCTCTACCTGTCGGATCTCCTAGGAGCACATTACATGTGATCTCACCACAAAACCTGGCTGAAGCATCTGAGGCCTTTTTCATCCTGTCCAGATCTCCCAGGAGCAAATTACATGTGGTCATGGCAAAACCTAGCTGAAGCATCTGAGGCCTTTTTCATCTTGTCGAGATCTCCCAGGAGCAAATTACATGCCATAGGACAAAACCTCGCAAGAGCATCTACCAGATATCCCAGGGCACCGAATTACATGCCATAGGCAAAACCTCGAAAGACTATCTGCAGATATCCCAGGGTACAAATTACATGTCCTTCCAAGCAAAACCTCGCAAGAGAATTTTCCAGATGTCCCAGGGCACCGAATTACATGCCATAGGCAAAACCTCGAAAGACCATCTGCAAATCTCCCAGGGAACAAATTACATGCTTACCTGCACAACCTGATCCACGGCCACAAAGTATCATCTGATACTCATCAAACATCATCCTGATGTACACATGATCATCCTGATCATCATCACTGCAACATCCTGCTGCATGTCATCTGGAGAAGCTCGTTATCCACGATCATCCTGATCATACAATGCATCCATCTGATGCACACCAAGTATCCACCTGATACATACATAGATACATGATCTACACAATGTATCCATCAGTATACATGATCTATCTGATCATACAACAATACATGATCCACACAATGTATCCATCAGCATCCATGTTCTATCTGATCGTACAACGATACATGATCCACACAATGTATCCATCAACATACATGATCTACCTGATCATACAAAGATACATGATCCACACAATGTATCCATCAGCATACATGATCTACCTGATCATACAAAGATACATGATCCACACAATGTATCCATCAGCATCCAACATGATGCGTACATACATAAATGATCTAACTGATCATATCCAAGCAGAAACCAGAACATCATCTTGATGCTCATCATCCAGCGCTTACATCCACAGCCATGTGAAGGACCTCCCTTCCAACATGCTTGGAATGGCTTCAGCAAATGTGTCCATCACTTCTTCCTCGAAGTGTCCTCGATCTGAAGAATGCCAAGCCTCTCTCTGAAGTACTCAAACTTCACCCTGGCTAGTGGCTTCGTCAGCACAACTGCAATTTGCTCGTCTGTTGCAACATACAGGAGCTTCACAGCTCCTCTCTGCACCATATCCCTGATATAGTGATATTTGATCTCTATGTGTTTCGACCTGTCATGAAACACTGGGTTCTCGGACAGCTTCACACAACTCTGGTTATCACAGAAGATACCAGTAGCCTCCAACGGGAGATCAAATAACTCAGACAGTAGCTTCCGTAGCCATACTGCCTCACAACTAGATGAACAGGCTGCAACATACTCTGCCTCAGCTATACTCAGTGCTATGCAGGACTGCTTCCTGCTAAACCAAGAGATCACACTTGATCCCATACTGAAGCAGCACCTAGATGTGCTCTTCCTATCTGCAGCACTGCCAGCCCAATCTGAATCAACATAACCCTGTAGGTTAAACTTTTGATTCGCCTCATACCTGAGCCCATAATCCACTGTACCCTTCAGGTACCTCAGAACATGCTTTACAGCAATCAGGTGAACATTCCTCGGATCTATCAGGAACTGGCTCAATGTGTTCACAGCAAAGCAAATGTCTGGTCTCGTGTTCGTCAGGTACATCAAGGACCCAATCATCTGACGATACATAAAGACATCAACTGGCTCAGATGAAGCATCACATAGAAGCTTCAGATTCGATGCCATAGGTGTGGCCATGGCCTTGCAATCCATCATCCCAAATCTCTTCAGGATATCTACTGTGTACTTCCCTTGACCAAGGAAGATCCCACCTGCATTCTGCCACACCTCCATACCTAGGAAATAGTGCATCATTCCCAAATCTTTCTTCCGCTGCATGTCGACAATCAATCTATCTTCACCTGTAACAAACAGGTTATCCGCATACAAAACTAGTATCACTGGATTGCCTTCCTCAACCTTATAGTAAAGGTCGGAATCCTCTTTACTCTTGGTAATGCCCAAACTAGATAGAAAGCTGTCTATCCTACCATACCAAGTTCTGCACACATATCTGACTACACCATGCTGTCTTGAAATCCATCTGGTGCATCTTCTATTTCATCTCGTTTATATTTCTCAATGCTGCCATCTGCAATATGCTTGATCTGATAGTTCCATTTGGAAGTCATAACAAACTTTCCTTCACGTCTTGGGACTGCAACCCAAACATCATTCTTCATGATTGACGGATCATGGCATTCCATTTCTTCCTCCCAGATCCTGGGAACTTCAATATCTTCAATAGATATCTTTATTGCTGAACAAATGTTGTAGTTCTTCTTTTGTAGGAGATGGCATACGATCTTTCCTACACAACAAGTTAAATTGCATGATTAGAAAACATCTCATAGTTTTCAGAACAAATTCTTACACATAAAGAAATATGTCATACAGTCATGCAATTATCTTAGCCAATGCTTCAATACAACATTTATCCATATCCCATAACTTTCTAGATTCCTTCCAATCTCTACCACAACATTGTTAAGAGTGTGCACAACTCCCAACATGTCAGCAAAGAGGTTTCATTCTAGATAAGTAGCAATGGAATGTTGTACAGTGCCATAGGCCACTTACCCATGTATATTAGTAGTATACTGTTCATCAATGCAACTATTCTAATATGCATAATACACAACCTAATTCTAGGAACATCAGTATATACATTATTGAATAGTATTATTTAAACAAACAAATATGCAAGAAATGATGATTAAATACTTATCTTTCTTTGTTCGTTGGGTGGACTCCCTCTAAGTCTTTGCTTCCTTGCAGGAGCTATTGGAGTCCTAATCTGAAGTAGCTTCTTCTACACTTTTCTGTTGTGGAATGTACAAAGATGGTCAACTCCCTTTGAATATCTGCATCCTTGCAGAAACTACTGAAGTGTGCTCTTTTTCTTTCTTGCAGGAGCAACTGGAGTGTGCTCCTTTGCTTTCTTGCAGGAACAATTGGAGTGTGCTCCTTTGCTTTCTTGCAGGAGCAGCTGGAGTGTGCTCCCTCTTGATCTTTGCTTCTTGAATTACCTGTCCTTGAACTCATATTTATCCTTGGTCCCTATGCATGCTTATTAGTATCATGATTGTGTTATCCTTGTGATTTCATATAAAATCATACATTCATTAGTATACTATTAAAACACAATAACTTCAAGCATGTATAGTCATGATCATTTCAAACAGAATAATAAGCATTAGCATTCAAGGTTTATGTGGGATTCTTATGGTTAGTCAAATTATAAGAAGCATAACATGTCTAAACCTGTAATTACTCAAACCTATGACTCTTCAGGTTAGTTGAATCATCAATCAAGATAAGAGATATAATATGCATAAAACCTGTGATTATTCAAACCTATACCTTCATGATTCTTCTGGTTAGTCATATCATCAATTATGGTAAGAAACATAATATGCATACAACCATGATTATTCAAACCTATGACTTCATGAATAATCGTTATCAACAACACAACAGTATAAGATCCTAAACCATGGTAGGATTCTAGCTTGATATAGGAAAAACATACCTGGATTAGCATGCTAGCTAGTTTATGTCTAACATACCCGCATAATGTCTTTTGGTTCTCTTTAGTGACTTGTGCTAGTAACCTGCATGTCTCATATGTTAACCATTACAAAACCAAGTTATACATTCCTCGTAAATGGATCTTCTATGAGATCCATGACAATGGATGAATCTTTGTCCTCATGTTATCATGACCATATGTTCTTGGACCAGAACATGATTTGTCTTTCTTGGTGTACCTTTCATGTTAGTAGACAATATAAACCTCATACAACACCATAATGCATTAGTACAATCATAAGTGTCAACACCCTAATCAATGAATATTTTCTATTGTGCATTCATAGTTTTATTAAGGTGATATGACAAGTCTAAAATCAAGATTGTACTAACCGTGATAACATGAAGACAAACATACCATAAACTTAATCATGAACAAATCTCAAAACATACCTCAATGAGTCATACCTGTCGAGATCGCTTGTATTCTTCTTATGTAAGGCCTTAGCTTCATCTCGCTCTGAAACAGGAACTTCTTCACTTATGCAGGTGACCAATCCATCTTCTTCTAGGATTAACCCAATCCACTTGATTTGCAAGAACTGGAGCTGGAGCTGGATATGGGTTTGTCAGAGAAACCCCAAAAATTCAAACTTTGAATTTCAAACTTCTGAAAGGATAGAAATATGCGCCTTGATGAGCTGATCAAGCTGGTATATTCAGAATTTGAAAACTGCAAAGTTTCAGTCCTCAATTTTTCCTTTGAGACTTCTGGATTCACTGGACATGACCCTGAACTGGGGTTTGATGAAGCCCACTCTTCTGCCCAATCAAAAGGTTTGATCCAAAGCTCTAAGCTTCTATTTGTCTGAGGAGCTTCCAGCCGTGGTCATAGATTTCAAAAATTCCCATTTTTACAGAAGCCCTAATTTTCCACTTTTCTGATCAAAGTCTCGAACTAGGGTTTGATCAAGCTCGGCCTTCTTCCTAACCAAAAATTTTGATCTTGGTCTATAAATTTCTATTTTGATGAGTAGCATCCAACCGTGGTCTCTGATTACAAAAATTCCAACTTTCTTCAAAGCCCTAAATTCTGGAAGCCATGAATGAAGGTACTCAAAAATAATTCTGTTTTGACATAAATATGTACCTAATTGTTTCTGGTGTAACTCCAAAATTTTTGATCCACAGGGTCTGAAAAAGTTTTTTTTGAGATAGCCTGACCTGTTATATTTCCATCCTGACAGGTCTGACCTCAATTGGATTCTCTGAGAGAGAGTTATGCCAAATGTCGCAACGTGACCTGTTTTGGAATAAAACAGGAGAGCGAACTTGTACGGTGTGCCACGTGTCACTGTTTGAACTTCGGCCTCTAAAAATGTTTCTTGAGATATGTCGGCCTGTTATCCTTCCATCCTGATAGGTCTGACCTCAATTGGACTTTCTAAGAGAGAGTTATGCCAAGTGTCGCAATGTGACCTATTTATGGGATAATATAGGAGATCAAAATTGTACGGTGTTCCACGTGTCACTGGTTCAACTTCAGCCTCTGAAAACGTTTCTTGAGATAGCATAGTCTATGTACTACCTGTCACTTTTTACGAAATTTCATTTGGAGCTTCCTAGCCCAAGTTATGAACTTTTTCCAAAGGTCACCTGATTTTGACTCAGATCTGGAAGAGGCAGAAACCCTATATTGTACAGATCATAAATCACAAAGTACAATGAATTAGAGGTTGTCCTTTGGACACAAGGTACATGCGGATCTTAGCTTCTTCTTGTAACAATTGTAGATCCGAAAACTTCGCCAAAACATATTTATAGAGAAAGTGCTACGATGACTGTTTTTTGCTAAATCAAGCCCTAGCATCGTAAGTGCAACAAGTGTCATACATGCCATATCATGCCTTCTTTCAGGCTAGCTCTGATACCATGTTAAATTTTCAGAATTTACTTCAATCTGATCTAGGATCTTAACTGAGAGAACAACATGTACATCATATCTATAGCATATCAATCATGGAGACAATAATGCAAGCACACAAGAGACACAATGATTTACTTGGGGAAAACCATAAAGGTGAAAAACCCCAATAACTTCCTCAGAGATAGATAGAGCAGTGATACAATCAACCATGAGAGATAGACATAACCTAGCAGCAGATCCTCCTCCTCCATAAGTGCGCCACTCCTCCTTAAGTGCATGAGTGAGTAGTGAGTGAGCAAATAGAGTGCCTCCCGCACTCTATTTATACTTGACTTGACTTTCCTTTTTACCTAACTCATGTAGGCTCGAACTTAACCACATAACATAATGCTAACTAGGCCGACCCCCAATAGGGTGGTCTAATAACCCTTTGACCCACATGACTTTTACAGGGCCGACCCCAAACAAGGTGGTCTAATAACCCATCAAGTATAAGTTACGACACTTCCGTATAGAGGAATAATAACATCTCTATAGGAATACAATATACATATATGTGAAATACATTCCGAAGTTACATATACATCAACATAATGCTTTTAGGGATAGACTAAGTTTCTAGGGATAGATTAGGGTTGTAAACAATAATGACAAAGGGTGAAATGATGACATGGAAGATGGATGTATCTCTATGTATGTATGTATGTATGCATGTATGTATGGCAAAGACATGTATGTATGTATTCATTAACAAAAAATGCATGTACCAACAAAATAACATAAAACTACACATACCTCGATGTAGAACATAACATTCTTTGATGCAATTCTTTTTCTTATGTAAAGTTGACTGGCCTCATTCAATAAATCCATTTGGATCCTCTATGTCACTAATTGTATCCATCAATATCTTATGCTCTGAAGGAGGAAGGTAGTAGCGTACCTTGGTTGAGATCTTGCTTGACATTGTCTGAAGATGGATGTTTGTGCCAACGATCAAGTTTGTGAAGTGATACACCACTGAACCTGGTTTTTAATCCATGAATACATGCCCACTAGTCTTTCTTGACTTCCCATCTAGTGTAAGATATTCCCCCTTAACCACCATCGATCCAATAGGAAATTCAATGCCTTCATCATCGATTAATGATGCGTAGACGGTTTGCTTACCTTGGATGCATGTGCCAACCAATAATCCACGCCCCATTCATTGCCTTTCGGGGAAACAATTGTGTATATGTGTCCTGGTTGTACAAGATCTGAGATATGGTGGTAGTTTGTCAAAATCGCTGACTGACCCTCCTCTAACTAGATTGTTTCAACAACTACATGTTTGTCTAATGCAAGTGACACACAATCCCATTCATCCCATTCGCCACTGCTGCAAGGGCTACACAAGCATGCAAGATTTTGCATCCCTATTTCAAATAAGGGTTTGTTTGAGCTTCAAACTGAATGAAATCCATGTGTTCCTTGTACTGTGACACAAATATAGGAACGTTATCGGTCTATGTCAACCACCCGCCAAAAATTTCTTACCACACATCCTGCCACTGATGATGTTTGTTGATCTCTTGCTCGGTCTGACATTGTTGTAGAGCACCATCAAACTATGGATTCTACATATAGGATATGAGGTTCCCTGTCAAACCTCATCTCTCCCCTTCGTAGTGAGGTCTTGATGCATGCATCGACCCCATCATGCTCTCCTTTGTTGTGCCCGGTCTCAAAATAATTATAGATATGCGGCACATTATAAGTCTTATGCAAAATACTCATCCATTGGAATACTCGGGCATTTTTGAACTGGCCCGCACAAACATCCGACCATATCCAATGCTGATCCATCTGTATATCTCTCTCCTTCAACTGATCATAGAAAATTCGAAACAATGTTGCACATAATGCAGATCATGGCTTCTATCATCACTTATGTAAAAGTTTGTCTCCTTTAGTATTATCCTCTTGTCATTGCTGCTCTCTGTCCCTTGCCTATACATAATATGTACCATGATGATGACTTGGTCTGAATGGTAGTATTGACTCTGGATTTCATTTTGTGGATGAACGGTGTAATTTTCTACAAAATCCACAATTGACACTATGGTTCCAATAGGAAATGTGTCCCTGCATTTTCTGTACTGCTCATCTTGCCATCGTGCTACATGCACATGTTGAACATACTCCTTTTTTTCTCATAGAAATCTGTCAAGAAGTCACATATCGGTACTTGTTACCATGAAAACAAGGGAAATATTACAATGTGGCATTTGGAAAAAATCATGTCATAAATTGAATGTGTAATATGAAAAATATGCAATATTCATTCATACCCGTGACTTCACTAATGCAATCTTTTTACTTTCCCTGGCACTGTCTAATTGATAGGTTACGTACTTGAAGCTTTGCATCTCCACACCCATCCTACCAAAATCGTGCTCCTTGCTTTCATGGATGCAACGATTCAAAAGAGAAAACCTACTGCACCTAGAACATGTCCCATATAGACACGATTTTTCATAATATTTTTGTCCTTCCTACCTTGGACACATGATGTTGTGGATAAAGTCTCTTGATGCATTCGGTGGTAGTATGGATCCATTGTATCCCTGCACAATTCTAGTATGCAAATCACAAAATATATGTTTATATGTTTCATAATAATATTCATATTCTATGTGGTATCTACAACAACAGGCGTTTCGATCAATGCATATACGAACGTACCATGGTTTGCATATCTCAAAGGACCTTTGGCTCAGGTTCAATTGTGTGTGCTCATTCCTGAATCTCTCATAGAGTTCAGTCTGTGTGGTGTCAAGGAATTGTTTAACATGGCTTTCACGTTCAGTAGAACCTTTTTTTAGCTTTAGCACTTCTCTTTGGTTTGATGAAGGTCTAGTATGATCATGCCAAAAATTTTGTACTAACTCCTTAATAGCACCAATTAGCTTCCTATTTGCACGAGGCAACCTACCAACAAAATCCCAACAATCGTTCCCACTCGGAGTGTCAAGATTTTCTCTTATAACATAGTACTTTTCAATAATTTTTCTATTTAATTTGAGTATGTGAGAAGTGTGTGATAGCAGACGACATTGCCTTGTGGACTTGCTGACAATTGATTCTGCTAAAACACGACGAGTCACACAAATATCTTTTGTACGAGACGTCTTCCCAATTGCATTAAATGAAGATTGGAGATTTCTAACAATATGATTGCTAGCCTCTGAACTTTTAACCATCTTTATGCCCAAAATTCTCCTAACAACAGCTAAACAATATGACTTTAACAAACATAGCAATAATTGACATTTACCTGCATCACCTTTGGATTCAAAATATTCTTTTACAATTTTGTTGCATTTCCATTCGATAGTGCATTTTGGAAACTTGCCTTCAAGCCCCGATAGCATCCACATGAATACGTCTAGGATTTTTTCTTCTTGCACTGGACAGTCGAGGTAGTGAGGGTGGACATGAGACATGAATACTAGAGCTTGTTTGTTGTGGTGCTTCATTCACAGATTGGGCCATAATGGGAGTGTGGTCAACATGGTTCTGGTCTTCTTGGGGAGATTGAAAATTAATCAAGGTTTCTATGTCCATCTCTACACATGTAGCATCTCCCAAAATTCTTGTGTTGTGAGGAGCTTCAGCATGACTCATTGATGGATTGTTGGTTGGAGATTTTGTTGATGCTCGAATTTGAGTTGGGTCCATTGGACGCGATTGCTTTACCTATGTTTCTGAACAAGAGGTTTTTTTGTCAACAACTATGGTAGGATCAATGGCAGGATCCGGGGCAATGATAGGACCATGTCTCAATCTTTCCATTCCCAACCTGGCCTTTTCTCTTAAGTCATGTATCTTTTCAATGGGTAGATTCCTTCTATATTTGTTTTTGCATTGCTTGAGTTTCCCATCTTCAAAATTCTCTTTAACACAACTATCAGGCCTACCCCTGCAAAAGAAACAACAAATAAGATATTAGTGCCATTATACAATGAACTTGACACATTCCAACATAACTTAACACTTTACAAATTAACATATACAACTACAGACTATGTTGGTTTATTTGTGTTCGAATAAAAATCATTATCCCTTACAATTCCAATCAATATAGATGATGGTTGGTCAAGTGTAGAGTGGAGAAACTAGTGTCTTGCCTAGCCATGAATTCATAGAAATTATATTAGTAACACCCTACAACAGAGATGGCTAGAGATGCCTTGGGAATAGTTTGATAGTTTTTCTACATCAAATAAGGTAACCTATGAGAATAGTTTGGGAATAGTTTTTCTTATTGGTTTACATCATATTTTTCACCTTAATTAGTTGCATTTTTTTGCTTTCTCCCTTAATGTTATCAATTCTAAATTTTGCACCTAGTTTGATTGCTTTGTCTTCATAGTGGAATGGTATATCCTTCCATTTGAGGCAATGTCCTTTACCATCATAAATTACTAGGTTATATAACACCTTAAGGATTTGAAGAAACAACAACAAACTATTTCCTTATCTATAAACCTTGAGATGATAGAATGTGATTTTGAGTTTAAAATACCCATTGTTGAATTCAACAATGCATCACAATAGAATGAATGTATACCTTGTATTGTGCAAAACCTTAAGGAGGATGCAAAGGTTTCTAACAAGGATCATGGTCTTGGGAAGGGTGATTAGGGGGAATATAATTTGACCTTTCAATGTGCAATATCTAGGGTGGGGAGGTGTTGGAAAGTGGGGAACTAGGGACTATACAAACAATGATCATGTTGGATAGATCATGAAGTGGGAAAGTCTTGGTTTTTGGAAAAAAAATCATTATTAAAGGTGAGGGGATATTGTAAGGATGGTAAATATGGATGAATATTATCATATTTGGATTCATAGAGAAAGGAAAGGTGCATGTACTTACAGATATCCTCATTCCATACAATGGTATTGAATAAGAGATGAGAGAGTTGAGGTTTTGTGGATGAGTTGAAGTGATATTTTTAGTCATGTTTAGTGAGTGTGTATATTTTTTAGCTAGCATAATATGAGGTGAAAAGAACAAAATTAACTTGGGAACTAATTACACAATGAGGAGGTTGCATACTTCATCTTGTCTAGTGTTCATATGAGTTTTTTTAGATGTGAACTTGGCAAATCTTCGTGTCAAATTCATTGTTGTCTATGAATGGATATTGTTGTGGGAATATGATAAAAACAAAAAGGCATGGGATAATCTCAAATCTTGTGAATGAAAAGAATTATTTACAATTCACCATACCTCTATAGAAATAATCTCCACTTGCAATGGAAACTAGTAGCTTGAATGTATCCACTAGATTCCAAGACCACTGAAGATGTTTGTTAGATTCCAAGGGTGATTTTGTATCCAATTGATCAATGAGTGTCCAATAGATCAATGAGTGTGAGCCAATAAGAAACCTGTAAGAGCATGAAACCTGTAGAAGAAATGAAACTCGTTTTTTTTGGTAGAATTCCCGAGAAACAGAGAACTCTGTTTTTTTTTAACTAGTAATAGGGACCCGCACGCATGCTTAAACACACACACACGTGTTTTTTGTGCATACATGTCACTAGCGTGCATGCGCTAAAAAACGTGCACATGCCCCTGTATAACATTTACACCATTTATTCCCCAACGTTTACACCATTTAATGCCAAACCTTCCCCCGCTTTGAAAATATTTGCATAAATTGGACTCAGTGATGAAGTTTGAAGGGTGGGTCTTAATTTTTATTTGAAGGGATTACTCTTTGCGTCTAGACACATTTGATAATTTATGGTTGTCTATGCGCCTTGACCCAATTGATATTGTAAGGTGAGGATGTGCATGCATAATAATCCTTATTTATGACTATGCGATGAGGATTTAAACGGAAGAGGATGTAAAGACATGTTATTTTTATATGTATTTTGATGGCAAGTGTCAATGAGAAACGTGGTGATAAACCACATATGTTTGGAAGGACAGAGGAAGGTTACATGATCATGATCATGCCACCCATCAAATTGAAGACAACTCCTGAGGCAAAAATTGTTTTTTTAAATTTTATTAATAACCATTGTGGTACTTTGGTCCAAATGTTTTTTCTAACTCATTGTTTCTCCATATTGTGTGCCTACTACCACCTCTCTATATCAATGACTAAAATCAACCTCTGCATGGTTTGTGGTTATAGTTGCATGCCATTATTTGTATTTGCATGCCATAGAGTGTTGTTTAGAGTTTTCGTGATTCTGTGACATTCATGCAATAAATGAAGTCTTGTAGAGGGGGACTCATCAAAGAGGAAATTTGAATTTCATTTTGACAAAACACATATTTTGTAAAGATCAAATGCCATGAATGCTTCCTCATCCTACCATGCAAGACCATGGATATGTTGAAAAGCATTGAACATCATCAAAGAATGAAATCACGTTCCTCGATATCTTATTGAAGCATATTGAGCTCAATTGAATTCCACATGGGCCTTATTTGAAAATTCTAGACCTCATGCGCCATCAATAACACATAGAATCCATGACACTATCCCTCTACAAGGAGCTTTTTGCATATGAATTGAATATTGCTGCCATTATAATGTCTTGGACATCAAGGATTTATCTTGGCTCCTTAACCATGACTAGTGGAGGGAAACAAGAACCTCCAACACTAACTCTTTCTTCTTAGGCACAAACACCATGAATGAGTCCTTGGACCACCACATATGAAATGTATAGGGTATTAGTCAACTTCAAGTGTTTTATGTGTGCGATGACTAGGTTAGTTGTGAACCAAAAATGGGTCTCAAGGTCTGACCAAGGTATATGTTTGACAGACAATCTACTGAGAGCGGACTCAAGGCCTGATCTCCCTAGCTTAACGTAAGTCTAGAACAAATAGGACAAAACACAAAATAGTTTCCTAGATCAAATAGAAGTGCAAATGAAAGAGTAGATCGTTTATCTTAGATTTGAAGATCCCTTTCTCCTTCGTTGATCCAATGCTCTAGTGCTTCTAGATCTTAAGCAGCTAGACCCTATTGAACATATAACATACCAAGAATAGTGAAAGCATACATTTAATATGATAGATATAAGTTAACAATTAAGGAGGAAAACTCTAAACATCATCAATGTGACAACATTTATGGAAAGCAATTGTATTAAATGTATTGAATAGTGGAGAGTACAATAGAAAAGAGGATTACAACCATTTCCTTAACGTTCCAAGCTCCTTCCGACAAGCCATGCCAAAGCTCCTAGAGAGAACTGGATGTCTCCCAAGCTAGAGTGCTAGATCTATGAGCTTAATTTCACCAGCATAAGAGTACCATAGAATTTCTCCCTTTAGGGAGGGGTAGAGCTTCACTTATATAGGGCTAAGTGGATAGGATAGGTTGAGACATGGTAGGAGAGAGATAGGGGATCCTCCCTAGAGGCTAGGAACCGAAGGCCAGCTCCCTCAATAGGTGATCAGGGATAAGGATCCAAGTCAGCAACCTTCCAGAATGAGCTCGAAGAAGTTATTTTTTCCCATTAACTGACTTCATTGCACCCTATAATGGAGCAAGGTGTGATGTCGTAGGTTGCATGAGTGCAGCTTGCGATGACCTCTCAAAACCTAGCATTAAAGTAGTGATGTCCTTTCCAGGTAAATAAATTAACCAATGGAAACTTCAGGGGTGTATACACTAAATCACATGATGGTAGGATTTTAGGTGTAGCAAAATGCCCCCAAAAGCATGAAGCTATTGAAATATTGGACAGGTGAAATTCTTTGATAGAGAGAATGGAAAATGACTTATCAGATGAAGGACGCTGCTACAGTACAACTGACTCTGAACTGATAATCTCATATGATGTACAACATGGCTGCCGACCAATACAATGCAGATCCATGGTAGTAATGACCGACTGAACACAATCATGGCTACTAGACACAAGCATAGATCCATGATGAGATGATAATATAACCACGACCAATACAAATATGGATCCATGTAATATGACTCAATACAAAATCCATCGTAACCTGGGTAAAAGATGACTCCCTAGGGTCTTCAAGCTAAACCTACAATGATACGAATCTATCGATGTGATTACAAATGTCTTGATATTGAACATGGTAGAAACCACTTGATTATCGGTCATTGATGTATACCACTAACAAGCACGAGGGAAATCACCATTCATGTCAATGATCCCCAAGGTATCATAGTACATATCACCAAGCGTGAATAACTGAGTTGAACTCGAACGCGAGATGAAATCTTTCAATCAAGATTCAATGATGTAAACTCATGTTGAAAGAAAGGTAACCTGCCATTGAGGCATGCAGGGCCAAGGTACTTGGTTGGTTTCTAGATTCAATCCTTGGATGATGAGCTGAAGTCGACAAGGATCAATCTGTCGAAGGAGGGCCATGATGAATCCCCCATCATCGACACAAAACATGACAAAGGATGTGTAGAGTGAATCGAATGGTACAGTAACATGCGTGATTGACTCAGAGCAGACCGACATGATGGAAGGTGTACTAATTGTAGAAAATGAATGGTGAGACTATTCTTGAACATGGGTATGGCATGACTTAGCATTATTGACATGATGAGTATGACACTAACTCCTAATGCAACTGATGATGGGAGCTTTCTTTCAATGACTCAAAGGAGTAACAAGACTCAAGAAGTAAGTGAAACTTGAGGACAAACATATTATCCAAGTACTGTATGCAAATGAAAATGAGTGCCATGTTCAAGAATGACTAAGTACTGCCACAAATAAAGGTGTAGTACAAAAATTTCCTTTTTCCCCATCATGAACGATGAGTGCCTCATGTGTTTTTTTACGAGCTTGGTGAGGGTAACTAGATGCTCAGTATAGCTCATCTCATAGATGAGTCCAATCCCAAATATTTTCCGAACCTGGGATAGGAGGGGTTTGTCCCATGGAGAGCCCTTGAATGTAATAATTTAACAAGTCCATAGAAAGTAAACTCGGTCGTCATTTCATGTTTAGACTCTGAAAAAGAAATAAAGAAGACTCCAATGGTCCTTTTTCATAAAGTTAGCCTCATTGCCAGAAAAAGGGTAAAACAACATGGGAGAGGACTCTTCCAGTAATGATTGGCTGGAGTATACCTTTTTCGTAAATAGTGCCCCCTGGTCCGAAAAAGGAGTAAACTATCACCAGGAAGATGACCATTCAAATTCTTTTAAAAGCGTGAACGTGACAAGTTCACTTGGAAATCTTTTCCTATTTTGAGAGTTTGAAAAGATCTTAAAGATAGACTCTGGGGGGGTTCCTTTTCCGTAGGAGTTTAACGAGCACGGAAAAGTGATAAATCGTAACTCAGTAACGTATTCTCATACTTTCAAGAGCACGAGAAAGAACAAAGAGTGAGTTCATAAATCATTAAATAATTACAATCTACTGAATGAAAATATAAATGACAAAAATTCACAAGGGGTTTTCATACCTGAGATGATCGTTCCAAAGCAAAAATGGCATAAAAGACACTCAATAACTCCTGCACGCTCAGAAACTAGGTCAAATAGTCAACCAAACATTCAAATATGATAAAATCGATCCAAACTATAGCAAATGGCACAAAGGCATCTAATATTTGAAAAATGAATATTCCATTTTGTTTATAAATAGAAATAAAAACCAAATATAGTCACCATTGTTCTATTTGCCAAATTTGGGAGGAATAGTGTAGTTTGGAGCAAAAAATTCACTCGTCGATTCCAGTAGCTATGAGCAGCCATTTCACCCGTCGTCTGGAGCAGGTAACCCTAAGCTTCATCCAGCATAATCGTAGTGGTTTACATTTTTTTATTTTGTTCACTTTTTGGGGTTTTGGCTTGATTTGGGAAGGGCCATTTCACCCTCGGCTCGTCGCAGCCTGCCCTTTTGGGAACTGCGACGAGACCGAGTCGTCGCAAATGTCGCATAACTGAACTGCGACGACGTCGCACTGTTTGGAAAAATAGGGTGCGACGATGGCGACGTCCATCCCCAAATTCAAGCCAAGCTAAAAAAAAAGGAATTTTGGTGGTTGAAGCAAGTTCTAACAATGTTAAAACTCTCCTTTTGGCAGGTTCCAAGCATCCAAAATGGTTCTAGAATGGTGAGAATGGGATCCTCAGTTGGATGCTGAATAATATACAAATGATCCATGATGTGTGGAAGCATTGAAGAACTGTGGGATCCTTAAGTTCTTCGAGATTCAAGGATGAGATCCCAAATCCCACTACTGACCCATATGCTCCGATGCTGGGATGCGGCCCAGGAGTACTTCGTGGTCGGTGAGCATCTGCTTAACATAGATGTCGAGGACATCTACTTTCTTACTAGATTGTCCCGAAGAGGGTACAATGTGATTCTTATTGGATCATGCAGGAGTGATCGGAGTGTGGATGACATGATTCTATAGCACTGTATTCCCAACACTCATGCTTCTAATGGGAAGATTCCTATAAAGAACATGCGGGAACGTCCATTGCGCGTCGTACTCTTCACCATTATGAGGATGGAAGGGAGCCAAGCTCTTCACTTAGCCACCAGGTCACAGATTCTTTATGCAGAGGAATGTATGTCTCCAAAGATCTATAACTGGTGCGAGGGACTCCTCGCAAACATGCGAGCTCAACTGACCAAGTGTCAGCAGGGAGAGCTCAAACAGTTTGGCTATGGTTTGATCATGATCTCGTTCTTATTGGAACGGGTTCCCCTCTTGCGCCCTCAGGTACTGCTAGATGACAGGGATCCTAGGGATCCACACGTGGCCAGATGGACGGCGGTGATGTCCCGTCATGGTGGGGGTCCCATCCTCTCATATGGTATCGAGTTCTTCGCTTGGATGGAGTGCCAACTACTGATGGTAGAGGACTTCCTGTACAGTGGTACGGACTTCAGAGATGACCTAGACTTGCTGCTACCAAAAGGAGCACCATGGGGAGACCTTGGTAAGAACAAATAACCCTTGTACTTTTTAAGTTTTGTGCATTTATGATTTTTTTGATGTAGTGCTAACAAGTAAAAAACATGTGTGTGCAGACATGGGACCTGTATGACCGGTGGGAGTCTCTCTTCTTGCTAGGAGAGATAGAGGAGATGGAGCAGTCATGGGACTTGCAGTGCATGCCGCCATTGTAGAGATGGATGGAGTTTATGCCAACCTGAGTGGGTTGACACTAGATGTTCTTGAGCCGATGGTAGATGAGGTGCCACAACCCATGCATGTGTACACTGTTGGCGCAACTGTGCGCTTCAACGCACTGCTTTGCAGGGTTGCAAGAGCAGTTGACTGTTTCCACTCTCAGCAGGCCAGTCCTGTTAGACCACCTATGGTTGTACAGGCCAGGCACTAGGCCTTGGGTTGTTACTATGTATGTACTGAGAGCCTATAGGCCTAATATTTTGTACTACTGAAAGCTACGAGGCTTCAGATTTTGTAGAGATTCACTGAAATCCATCGTGCTTCAAATTTTTGTACCAGCACTACTTTTTGAGAGATATATATAGAGAGAGATATTCCAGCGATTTATACATTATGTGTTTCAAATGGATGAATGATGTGATCTTGTTTATACGTTTTCTTATAAGATAAATTATTCACATGCTATGTCTACTTTTAACAATTCATGAATATGCTTATGTGTGTGCAATGTACCAATCTAGGATGAAGTTGCCCATAGAATCGACAACTATGCTAACGTCTCATGGAATGTGCAGGTACTGAATGGACTCGAAGGACCTTTCCAAAAGACGGACTCATCAATAGAGATGAAGTAAGGTAGGATCACAGATGATGTAGACTCGGTTAAGACGAGAGACCACTAGTTGAGAATCTAGGTGGATGACAACATGGTCCATACCCAAAGAAATGGTGTCAGTTAGGGTTCCAATGACTACTTGATATTCTGTAACATTGTTGGTTGCGAACCCTAGACACATTCTCCTTGAGCTGATGAGCTCGCCGGTAGGTGAATAGAGTACCCAGGATTCCGTAGAAGGGTTGCGGGTATGCCAACTGGCGTCGTCTGCGAATCCATAACACATTGCCATCTGCACATGCAGACAAAACATGGTATAAGAAATGAAACAAGACCTAAACATGCAAGAAATCAAAGCGTCACACCACACAGAAAACACACATGCACGCCATGTACAGTATATACAAAAGTACTCATGCATGAAACACTCAAGCATAGTACCTCTTCAGGTAAATCCCATGGCGGGATTCACCCAAAGATATCGCATAATAGTATTAAAGCTCATAAGCTCCCTTCTCTAATACGCGTTTCACTACGTAAGGTCCATGCCACACAGACTCAAACTATCCTGCCCCCATCTTATCATGCTTTTGGTCATATGTGAGGACCAAATCCCCCTCACTGTAGGTGCGATGTTCGGCCGACTTATCGTACTGCACTTTAATGCATTTCTTATGAAACATGTTGGAAAGAGCAGCATCTTAGTGAGTCTCATCAAGCTTAGATAGGAAGAGGAAGCGTTCTTCCTAGGCAGTAGTGTTTGTGAGAAGTTCGATGGTGAGCTTGAGAGATGGAATCTCACACTCAATGGGAAGGACAGCCTCCAATCCATACACTAGTTGGAAAGGAGTAAATCCGGTGGCAGTTTTAATGGAGGTTCTATAATCCCAAAGCATGTAGAAGAGCCTGTTATGCCAATTGGCCTTGTGCGTACCCACCATATGTTGGACCATAGTTTTCAAGACCTTGTTAATGGCCTCAACCTGTCCATTCGATTGAGGGTAGTATGGTGTTGAGTTTTCATGTCAAAAACCCAATCTATTGTTCAACTCGTCAACCATGTGGTTCATAAAGTGTGAACCATGGTCAATAACTATCACTTGAGGAACTCCAAACCGCGCTATTACATGGTTAAACATGAAGAGTGTGGAGGTTTTGCCGTCGTTCGTGTATGTAGGAATTTTCTCGGCCCACTTTGTAAAGTCATCCACAGCTACAATTCCGTAACTATGCCCCCTTGCCAAGGTAGGCTTACAATGCATGAAATCGATGCCCCATTCAATGAAGGGGCCAATGGCAATAACCGGGTGTAACAAGGCGGGATGAGTGCGCTTTTTTGTATGAAAATGTTGACATGGAGGACATTTTTTTATGGCTTCAATACAATCTTTGAATATAGACGACCAATAATATCCTGTGTGCAAAATCATCTTGGCTCTAGCCATCCCATAGAGGGGACCGCCACATGCCCCAGCGTGACATCCATTCAGAATGCGTTCAGCTTCATCATGAGTTAGACAATGTTGAAGGATAGAATCGATGCCACGATGGTACAAAGTATCACTGATAATTAGATAATATTTTTCATGGTGTCGTATTCGACGACAATCATCACGAGACAAATGATACGAACCATTACACCAAAACCCCGAGGTGTTAGTGAAGGCTTCCAACTAGGATCTTAACATCCCACCATGCTCCACAGTATAGAATCCAGGCTGGATGTGTGCCCATATAGTGGTGTCCCCTTTGAGCCATATGAGCCTCAAACAAACACTCCAATGCTGACGTTGCCACCCGCTCTGTCAATCGAACCTGGGTGGAGGCTCTGATACCAAATGATATGAACCATTACACCAAAACCCCGAGGTGTTAGTGAAGGCTTCCCACTAGGATCTTAACAACAAATCAGGGCTAAAACATTGGGTTTGAAGATACAATGTGATATCTCCATACCACAGATTAGACGTACTAATAAGAAATAATGACTCATCTGGAAATGAGTCATTGGGCTCAGATTCTGCATCAATACAGGGAAGGTCGCAGATGAGCTCAGCGAACACCAAAGACTTTTTCGACTTGGAATTTTCAAAAAGAAGATCGAATTCTTGCAGTATCACGATCCAGCGTGAATACTTTCCCCCAAGCACCTGATGAGTCAGAACATGGTACATGGGGTTCGAATTAGCTATGATAGTGGTGGTGCAGAGTAAAATGTAATGACGAAACTTCTGCACGGCAATGACTACCGCGAGAGTGATCTTGTCAACATGTAAATAGCGAGTTTCAGTGTCAATGAGACCTTTGCTGGCATATTATATCACATGTTCTTGGGCGTTCTAGTCTTCCTGTACCAAAACCATGGCGATAGTGGTGTCGAAAATTGCGAGATATAAAATGTAATCTGGATAGTAATTCGGTGGTTGGATCATAGGGGCATGCATGATGGCATGTTTCAAACTTTCAAAAGATTGTTGAGCTTGATCGTCCCAAATCAACGGGACATCCTTTTTCATCAACCTCATATAACCCTACGTCTTTTGTGCGAAATTACAGACAAAATGCCTTAAAAAGTCGCACCTCCTTGTAGACTCTGAAGTTCTGTAATGTTGGTTGGACGTGGAAGAGCGACAATAGCCTTTACCTTCAAGGGATCAATATGAATCCCATCTTTCAATATGATGAACCTTAAGAGGCATCCATACTCGACACAAAAAATACACTTGTGAGGATTCAGATGGATATTGTACCCTCTGCATTTGAGGAAAACGATCGTTAGATGATCTAAGTGGAACTCACACTGCTTCAAGTGGGCAAGGAGGTCATCTAAGTAAGGTTCCACAAAGTCCTTCACATCGTGGGAAGCATACGACATGGCCCACTAGAATGTGGCACCAGCATTTTTAAGACCAAATGGAAGTTTATGATATGCAAACGTTCCCTAAGGGCAGATGAATGCAGTCTTATGTTGATTGGCGAGGTGGATCTCAATTTGGTTGTATCTAGAAAAGCCATCCATGAATGAAAAAATGACACTTCGAGCACAATTGTCGATAATCTGGTCGATAAAGGGAGTTGGGTAGTTGTCCTTGGGACAAGCTTTGTTAAGATCCCAATAGTCAACAAAGACACGAATGGTACCCTATTTTTTAGTAACAGGGACGACATTTGAGACCCATTCTGTCAATGGGACAGGATAGATGATGCTAGCCTTCAAGATTTTTTCAATCTCTTCCTTGATTGCCCGAGTCTTCCGAGGGTGTACCAGTCACAGTGTTTGGCGGACAGTGTTTGATGTCAGGATAGGTTTTAATCTCGTGTAAAATAATGGAGGGGTCTATCCCAGGCTTCTCCTCATAGGTCCAAGCGAACACGTCTCAGAATCACTTGAATAAGGTTGTGGCAGTGATGACTTCTTTAGGGGGCCAATTCTGGCCTAAATTAATGTGTTCCACTAAACCAGGGGTGACTGAAATGTCTATCAAGGTGGTGGGTTCAATGTTGGCAAGGTTTCCTTCGGAGTCCATTTGACACGTAAGTATCGTGGACTGAGACTCAGAATAGATATCTAATGTCACGATGGTGTGAATGTTGTTCTCTAAAGTATCTAGCATAGGAAAAGAAGACAAACGATGATGGACGCCTACCCACGGAGGATCATCTATGCTCATGATTTCCATGATGGACTCATCAAAATGAAAAGTCTATAGCAGAGGATCGGATGATGTCCATTATAGAGAATAGGAAATGGAGGCCATCGTTAAGTGGTCCTTAGGTGCTGATTGGATAGCTTCATACATGAATTCAGCGGATGATTGAGGCATAGTGTCTCCAATCAGGTGTGTGGTGGCTTCATCAGGTACAAGCCATGAATAAGTGGAGTTGGGGATAGATGTAGTCTGCGAGGAGATCATGTTCACCGTGGCAACATGATTTGGGGGATCCGAGGTAGGAAAGACGCCCATAAGGGATGAATCCTTCAGGAGGCCAACCCCCACACTCTCATACTTCAGCAAAGATTGTCCAATGCAAGGAATGTTATCGCCTGAGTGAGAAGTGATGTCAGGTGTGCATAAATCTAGTTGGTCGACTATGACAATTCGGCCTTGATGGGGGAAGTGTACTATGCGGAAGACAGATGATGCAACCGCAGTCATAGCATAAAACCAATTACGACCAAGTAGAATCTTGTAATCTAATGGGGCAGTGACCACTTCCACGTTAAGTGTTGCAGTCTTTCCCCCCATCTCGATTGGTAAAGCTTGTAACATCCCATGAGGTTGAAAGCCACATCCGTTAAAGGCTCTCAAAGTGGTAGGATAATGGTTCAACTCAAGAGAGCCAATGGCTCCACAACATGCGATCGACATGACTAATGTGGAGGCTCCTTCATCCAAAACGGTACGACGGATTATCTTCCCAGTGATGTTTGAGGCAACTTGAAATGCCAGCTGATGGGAGAACCTCGTTTTGAAATACTCCAGCTGGAACATAATGGTGTTCGATGAATCTACGTCAACTACACCGATGGTAGCGAGGAGAGTCTTGCACTGATTCGGACAGTTTTTCAAGACCTTGAGCATCGACATAGCTCAAGGAGCTTGTGCTAGGTCCTCTACAATGTTGTATTTTTTAGCAGCCTGAGCATTTGGATTAAAAACTAATTTTCTAATCGTGCTCTTGGGTGGACGCAACACTAACTCGAGAGAGGGATTCTCTATTGTGAGAGGTGTAGTTGGTATGGTGATGTCGGGCATCGAAGTGGAAGCATTTTCAATATTACTTCCAATAGGTTCCTTAGCTAGAACGGAGTCATATAAACGAAAATGAGTATTCAAGTTGATGGTCTCGTTATGCACCATGAGAACATGTGCGGTCGTGGATGCTTCTCCTTGGGAAGAAGAAGTGTGAGCGATCGTCTACTGATTTTGAGCAGGGAAGGGATCATTGAGAATTGCGGATGTGGTTTTACCCTTAAGAAACTTTTGAACTTCGTCTCTATGGGGGCACTCTTTGGAAAAGTGATCATCACTACATAGTAGGAAAGGATATTTCAACTTCCTTTTCTGTTTGGTATCATCAGGGGTGCTCTTTTGTTCCTACTGGGTGGAAGATTTTTTACATTTCCACTTGTTCTTCTTCTTACCACCAGAATTTTGAGGTGAAACTGATGAAATAGAATTCACTTCTTCGGTGACAGGAAGAGTTGATGATTTGGTGGTGCCGTGACCAGCCTATGTTGGTGACGGGGAAGAACCCGAGGGGTTCGTCAAACAAACAGTTTGAGAAGAAGGATGCGTGGTCAGGGATCCAATGATGCCATTAGTTTGGGGTCCCTTGGGTGGTTTTGCGAGGTTGTAAGTGTTGCGAGGTGCGTCAGGAAGGATATCAAATAGTGTGCCAGACTGAGCATAGACTAAGCCTAGTAAGTGGGCATGCACGATAGCTTGTTCTTCAATGACAGCACTTCCCATGGCAACACCTCGTGCTATGGTTGGTATGAGAGACTTCGTAAACCAATCTATTAGGAGCTGATCTGGAATAGGATCCTTAATGAGATGTCATCTCCTCTGCCACTGATGTATATGATCTGATATATGAGTAGCGGTATTTTGACGGAGCGAGGTTAAAAGCTCTGTACCAGTTTCATACCATATAGGCAGCTGGAAAGAGTCAAAAAGTTCATAGCAGAGAACCAAAATTAAGAAAAGAATGGGGCAGTAGTTCAATGTACCACTTGGAAGCCGAACCAGTGAGAGTTCATTGGAATAACTGAAGATGGATTGAGTCGTCCATCAGGGAGTTGGATGAACACCATAAGTGGTATGTCATCACTTGGTTTTTAGGATCCTCACCCGACTTACCATCAAATTTTGGGATATCTGATGGAATTTTCACTGGAATGGGTGGCCAATTAGTTTTGTGGTAAATGAGGTCATTAGTTAAACGAGACAGGTCAAGTAGATCCAAAGTTGCCAAAAAGGGCAGTTGCGGATTAGGCTGCGAGTACTGATAGTATAGACAAGGCATGTAAGGACCTGTGGGACCTTGTATCGAAAAACCATAGGGTGTTCCAAGAGGAAACTTGCCATAGGGGTACTGGCCGCTCGGACCAAATGGAGGTCGACCGCCATCGTAAGGTGGTCCATAACCATAATAAGGTGGCCCATGACCATAAGGTGGGGCCCGCCTCCACCGCTGGGAGGGGGTGGGCCGCTTCCAAATGGTTGGGGTCCGCCACCACCGCCAAGGTAGGATGGTCCACCACTGCCTCCACCAGGAGGAGGTGGTGGTCCAATACCACTGCCGGAATAGGACAGGCCTCCACCACATTTGTCGGGAGGGGGTGGTGGACCACCACCGCCGCCGAAAGGGTAAGATCCTCCTCTGCCACCTCCACCATAATAGGTGGGGGTCTGCTACCACCACCACCAGGATTAGAAGGTCCTCCACTACCACCACCAGGAGGGGGTGGTGCACCTCCGCCACCACCGAGATGAGATGGTCATCCCCCACCTCCCTCGGGAGGAGGGGCTGGTCCTCCACTGCCTCCATCAAGAGGGGTGGGCCATGATGACAAAAGTGGGGTGGTCCTCGGCCAGAAGGTAGAGGTCCGTCTCCTCCAGAGTTATGTGGGGGACCTCCACCTCCAATGGGAGGTGGGGGTGGACCAAACGGGGGTGGAGGGACTTGTGGGACTATAAGTGGGGGTCCATGTTGTAAAACATTTTGCTATCCCCATAGAGTGTAAGGATTGCTGGGGTAAGGTACCCCGTAGAGTGTTTTTCCTAGATTAAGTTGACCCATCACATGGTTAAGATGACCTGGATACGCTTGACTCGATGGATGTTGAATTACGTTGGACGATCCCTCGACATGGGATAGTACCAAACTGGAAGGCCCACGACGTAAAGAATTTCCAATGGAAGGCCCGATGGGAACTCTTGCTGCAGGATTATGGTTAAGAGACGGGGGTTTCCCCCCAGCAACAACTTGCTAACCTCTAGCTAAAGGTTGACCCAACACTGGTTGTTGACTATTCACCGTAGGGTTACCACTACACATAAATAAGGTAGGCAGTAAAGAGTATCCTCCCTTCGAAGTTTGGGGTGTGGGAGGAGCAGGTGACGTAACTGTGGTAGTTACGGGTGCCTTGGACTGTTGTCCTTCAACAGGTTGGGTAGTGGGGGGTACTGAACTGGTCTCCTGCCCAGGAGATACATGTGCAGGGATGAATGGTTGACCAGTTTCAATAGTGGTCGCGTGTTGCGTGGATGATTCTGGTGACTCGAAAGATAAAGAGTGACCTGGGATTGGTCTGTAAGGGGGTAACGATGGGTCTTCAACCCTTCATTGGAGACTTGAATTCCAACACCTCTCGGCCATAAACATAAAGTGAGCCAATTCGCTGCGGTAGTAGGCCAGTGGATCATCCGGAGTAGTCTCACTGGGTGGGGGTGCAATGGCAAAATGGGCCATTGGGTGACCGGTAGAAGATGTCCAATAAGCTGCTGCAGGACCAGCAACTGCTGTAGGGTCGTCCTGGGGTTGATTTATCCATTCCAATGATCTAGGCTCTCCCGGTGCAACGGGAGATAAGTCTTGCGAAGTGGGGATTTGTGCTTCTTCACCCTGTGGGGGATGAGAGGCAGGTGAATCCGGAGGAGTATGTGGAAACAAATGTCCTCCAATATTCAAAGTGGGGTTTTCCACTTCTTGTGACTCAACCCTGGCTTGTGGATCCATCCTTACCCTCAAAATTACCTCCTGATTAAGGGGATATTTGGGTGGCAAATTCTAAATCCTGCAAGACCTTCTCCAAGGAAAGTCATCCAGAGTGACTAAAAAGAAAAGTTTCTCCTAAGGGAAAACTAAAAGAAAAGCAAACCAAACAAAACCCTACACAAACTAAGGTGACAAACAAACTTATGTTATAACAGTGGATTCAATGGTCTGGAACATCATAGGATTGTCAAGGCTTCGCAACTCGCGATATACCACAGGGTCCAACAATATGATGCGACAAGGAGGATTGGGACCGTACCCCTTCCTGCATACCCGATTACCTAGATGGTACATGCATAGTAGCTCCCCGAGTACTGTTCTTGGTGTATTGCTCCGCTAAGACGGCCAGAAGGTTAACTCAATTGGTTTTAGGAATCCTAAGGGTGTCTCCCGATATAGGCAAGGTACATGGGAGCTCGAATCCGTAGTTGTGCTGTCTAATGCACAACCATTCGGCAAGATACCTTCTGATATACTACTGAGTATGTGATACACCCTTCGATATATGCCAAGTACTCAAGGTGACTTGGTGGGTACGTGAAGGAGCTCGATATACCCATAAGTACGTGGAAGACTACAATACCCCAGGATATAGTGCTGGTAGGTAATGACAGTTTCCACGCTTCACGGTGCGGGAACACGTCTATAACTTACACACAAGTTTCTAAAGATTTTACCCTATTTCTACCATTAATTTTATCTGTACGGTTAGGTGAATGCATGAGCTGAGTACATAATCGTAAACATAATGCAGGCCCTAACTACATGCAAAAAGTACGCTTTTCTTTCAATGAACTCTATGTATGGGAGGAGAAATTTTTTCTTTTTATTTCCAACAATTTAACCAAGGCAATGCAACGCAAGAAAATCCTGAATCTACCAAAAATGACTATGAAGTATTCTTTTCCCTTTTCAACAAAATGAAAAAATTTTCACAACACTACTAAGCGAAATCAAAGCATGTTTTTCTTTTTCTTTTTTCTTTTCAAAACAAAGATGATGCTAGGTAATGAAAAGAGAAAGTTTCTAAGTAAGATATCCAAACTTTTCACTTTCACTATGATGGCCTAAAAGCATAAGAATCAAAATATACAATGCAATTTCCAAAGCATGGAATTACTTTTTGCAAAACTTGATCAATGTTCAAATTTTTCAAGAAGATGAGCAACTCATAATTCATGAAAAATAAAAACCATGCAATCTTCTTTCAACTTTTCCAAAATATATATGAATGAGACATTCCAATGCTTATGCAATTCTTTAAACGAGCTTGAAAAGTAATGGAAATAAAGTATTTTCGATCTTTCAATGAGTTCATCAAAATGACAATTTGACAACAACTATGCTTTTCGACATGAACACTGAACTAAAAAGATGACTTGCAGCACTATAATAACTCAGAAAATCTCAAGAGAAAGCGAGCACTCAATAGACTGAAAATACATAAAAACTCAAAATCAATCAGTAACAAGCAAGAATAAAATCAAGCAAGACTCACGAAATGAATGTAAGTGAGGTCTGGAAATCGATCCAATACAATGATCAGATCTGGGAAGGAGAGGAGGGAATGCAAGGGTGAGTGGATGTAGGTGTGGGAGACAAAAGCATCTGCCACTACGAAATCTTAGACTTGTCCAAGATGGAACCCAAAACAACTCCAACAAAACCAAGACAACTCAATCACACAAAGCAAAAAGGGATCTCTAACTAGATCATACAGTACAGAGGGAATCTGCACACAAACCAAACTCAATACAAAACTGGAGAGGGCATGCCTATATGGAAGAAATGGTAGATCGGTGCACTTTGTGATTATACACAGTGTGACATCGCAGTTCACCAATGCGGGGAGTGCGATGGCGTTGCAGTAGACCAATGGAAGGGCTACGATGATAGACCAACAGGAAAAGAATAGAGATCAAGAAACACACAGTGTCGCTGTGTGTATACTAACCAGGTGTGACATGCGAGATCTGAGTTCGAAAATGAACCATTTGTCCAAATGGTGAGCATAAAAGGGTCTACAAATGAGAAGTACAAACTCAAAGGAAGTTAATAAGAGTCTTCAAAGCGAAGATCTGATGGTGG